>JAQFZE010005205.1:0-10503 GCA_034695245.1 Dicyrtomina saundersi | reverse complement strand
GAATGGTAATCTGCTAACATCTGCTTTTAACTTTTAACTTCAAGTGGCTTAACTTCAACTATACCATTCAAATATACAAAACATTTATGTTTGCCAGCCATTCGCTTAAATACATATAATTAACGTTTAGCTTTCGTTATATTGTATAGGAAGGACCAAAATGACCCATATCCATTTTTAGTTTAAAACAAAATGTACTATCTACAGACAAAATTCAAAAGACAAAAAATGTTCATCAAAGCATGCAAATAGAACCATTTTTCAAAAAACAAGTACATAGAATATTGAGCACTTTTCAAAAAGCATGTAAATAAAATATTTTGCACTTTTGAAAAACATTTAAATAGAGTATTTTGACATTTTCAAAAACATGTAAATAGCATATTTTGCACTTTTGAAAAACATTTAAATAGAGTATTTTGACATTTTCAAATACATGTATGTAAATAGAATATTTTGCACTTTTCAAAAAACACAGACATAGAACATTTTGACCTTTTTAAAATTAAATTTAAATAGAACATTATGACCTTTTCAAAAACATGTAAATAGAACAATTTGCTTATTTTAGAAACTCATCATTAGCATTGTAAGCATGTTTCTTATTTACTATCTTGTTTTGACATAGCTCATTTTAATTCTAGCATAAATTGGAAATGGGTCATTTTGGTTCTTCACAGACGATATGTATTATCTACATAGATAATTATTTATTTATCGAATTGGGAAATTCCACGGCCCTTCAACATTCATTGATCGATCAAACTATATAAAACTGTACTGCGTAAATATATATCCGTAATACTGAATCGCGTATCTTGAACACGTCACGAGCCACCTGACCTGACCGCTGCACTGATATCCAGCAAACCAAACAAAGACCCACCTGCCATGCAATTATCTGTTTTTGTTTAAATAAAATGTAGTTTTGTTATTCAGGTAATTTAAGATTAACACAGTTTACACTTTAAAATCTGTATGTGTTTAATATTGCGTCAAATAAGTGGTTTTAATTCATTGTAAATCAGCAGCGTATTGACTTTTATGTAGAGTACAGTAAAAAGTCAGCACATACATAATATGTCTGTCAAACAACAACAACACCTGGAATACTATCTAGATAGGATAAATTGCACGGTTGTGTTCATTTCTCCATCATTCATATTCAGTCAGTGTCAAAAAATACTACGTGACCCGAAAATCATAATCCTAAAGTAAAAGATGACATATCAGTTTGTTAGCTTCGCCACAATTGAAGAACATGTTTTGCAACAAAATTAACTAATGGCCACTGTGACCAGCTATATCTATATTGTTCCGGGTTTTATTTATATTATTTGCAATAATTTTTTTTATTACAGCTTTGTGTTTTTTGTAAGACCTTATTTATTTTTATATTTATATATTCGATGAAATGTTAATACTTATTTCAACTTTCAGCAACATATCGTCTGTGAAGAATCAAAATGACCCATATCCAATTTAAGCTACAATCAAAATGAGCTATGTCATAAAAACAAAGTGAGAAACATGCGCAAAATGTTAACTAAGAGTTTTTGAAAAGTATAAATTGTTCTATTTACATTTTTTTGAAAGTTCAAAATGTTCTATTTGCATGTTTTTAAATAGCTAACAATGTCCGATTTACATGTTTTTCAAAAAGTCAAAATGTTCTATTTAAGTTTTTTTGAAAAGTGTCAAATGTTCTATTTACATGTTTTCGAAAAGTGCAAAATATTATATTTAAATTTTTTTGAAGGTGCAAAATGTTCTATTTACATGCTTTTGAAAAGTGGGAAATGTTCTATTTACATATTTTTAAAAGTGCAAAATATTCCATTTACATGTTTTTTAAAAGTGCAAAATATTCTATTTTACATATTTCCGAAAAGTTCAAAATGTTCTAATTAAGTGTTTTTGAAAAGTGCAAAATATTCTATTTTACATATTTCCGAAAAGGTCAAAATGTTCTAATTAAGTGTTTTTGAAAAGGTGCAAAATGTTCTATTTACATATTTTTAAAAGTGCAAAACATTCCATTTACATGTTTTTTAAAAGTGCAAAATATTCTATTTTACATATTTCCGAAAAGGTCAAAATGTTCTAATTAAGTGTTTTTGAAAAGGTGCAAAATGTTCTATTTACATATTTTTAAAAGTACAAAATATTCCATTTACATGTTTTTTAAAAGTGCAGAATATTCCATTTACATTCTTTTTTAAAGCGCAAAATGTTCCATTTAAATGCTTTCAAGACTCAAGACATATTTGAATATTTTTGTAGATAGTGGATATTGTTTTTAGCTACAAATGGATATGGGTCATTTTGGTTCTTCACAGAAAAAGTATGCATATGTTGTAACAAGTAAGGGATCGCCCACAAATTATGTCATCTGTAGGTTTATGTAATAATTATTTCTATTTTCTACTAAATGCTTTATTATGGAACATATTATATCAATGAATTAAATTCAAACTATATTCAGTATTCTCAATATTACGTATTACGTAGTTGGGAAACTTGTCGTAGATTTCCGGGATTCCCTTATACCCCATCATGATGGGTGTAGCTGGCATATTTTGCGCGTTAAGCATTTATTCAATTACCTGTATATAATTATTATTAAAATGGGCCATATTTAATTTAATGGCTTTCTAAATACAATTATAATTCTAAAATAATTTCTAAATTATATACAAATAGGAAGCTCTAATAATATTTAATGACTGCAATTTTATTGTAGTAACAATGCTTAATAATTTCCTTGCATTAATTGTATTACCGTATATCCTCTAATAGTACGCCCTGTACGCCCCGCGCGCGCGCTATTCAAACACAAGCTTGTGCCCCCCGTGTGCAAATGGAGACCCTTTCGCGTTCTATTAGAGACCCGCGCACTATTAGGGATCCACGTAGTATTAGAAGATATACGATAGTTACTAATATTTTGTTGTGTTACTATATATGTGCTGAAATAATTGATGGACGAAAAGTACTTTAGTTTTCGGTAAACGGACTTTTCCTACCCGGACTTTTCCTACCCACGATCAAGAATGTGACTTATGTAGAAATAAAATACAAACGCAACTATTTACATATGAGTGTACCGTAGTAACACGGCAGCTTCCAACGAGTTTATTAAATTATTACTACCTATCTCCATAATTTTACCGGAATTTTAACACTTTTGAAATACTTGACCAATTTCGACGTGTTGTATGCCATTCGAAAGGTCATCACTAGTGCATTCCAAATCGCAGAATACCTTTCAGTTTATCGATAAACGTATTGCACTTTTTTTCAAAAAACCGTTACATTTTTTGAAAATTTCGCATAAAATTTATTGTATGGGCCAGAAGCTTAAAACCAAATACCCGTTTTCTTAGTGTTTTGAGCTTCTAAATGATATATCATGCGCTAACATTGGTCAATTTTGGCAAAAACTTATTTACGTTTTTTAGTTACATTTAAAAACTAAAATCCTGATCTGAGCTTGCACTGCAAGTTAATTAGATTTGACTAGTCATTTCCGCTTGAACCGTATACTCTAATTCAGTAACCGGTTGAAATTTTGATTTTAAGATTTGGAAAGGAAATTTTTAAAAAATGTACTTTTTATAAGGATGGTAAATACTTTTTTTTCGGCTGCGGGCTTCGCCCCTTGTTTAAACTAATCATTATTAATACTTAATTCTGAATAAGTTATTTTATAAATAATCGTGACGATTGTCTACAATTAATTATGGTAATGCACGTAAATCATAACTAACATTAAAACTGAAAAAGATAATGTAAGACAACATTCAAAAGTATTTCATGCAGCATGGAACAAATTCGAAAATATTCATTTTTAGTCTTATTAGCAATTGCTAAAGTAATAAAGTAGGAAAGATTATTTTACTAGCAAGTCTAATTTAAAACTTTTGTAAATTAACTCCAGGTTATAATAAAACACAAAAGTTGTGGGCGTATCTTTGCGCGATGTGTAGTTTCTTTTTTTGTACATGGGTAGGAAAAGTCCTAGGTTTGGTCGTGGGTAGGAAAAGTCCGGGTAGGAAAAATCCTACAACCCTAATTTTCGACAGAAATATTTTAACAAAATTATTTTAGTTAATCTAATCGTTTAATTGTACATACCGTACCTACGTAATTAGTTACAGTGGTACGGAAATTATTTAATTTCACAAGAATATTAAAATTATACTTAAATGCCCATAAATTGGGGCTAGATTACCATACCACACTAATAATGGCTACGAGTATATATTTCAGTACAGGACTTCACCTTACTAGTTTTGTCAGACTTATTGTATTGCATTGCCAAATCTTCGTCGTACAAAATCCAAGCTACATACAAACTTATCCTTACCCTTTTTTCAAAGTGTCTTAAAAATAGAAAAATAAAATAATTTTTTACAAAGTTAAAAAACAGCGAGGGTGGACAAGAAACTGTCCGTGTGCGTTATAATACTATATCATGAATAATAAGCATGACATAAGTGTCATAAATAATCCCACCGGGAGACTTTGCACCCCCCTCATCCTTTCCTACATCCGTAAAGGTTTCCAAATTGGACAACTGTTCCAAATGCACCCTTACACTTGGGACAAAACCCGGGAAATGCCCAAGTTCATCCATTCAAAATGGCGTCTCCTCCTCTGGTACTTCAACATGGTTCTCACTTTTGCATATTCCACATTTGTTTCTTTTCGGGCCGTCCAAACAGTTCACGATGAGGAGAAGTCAAGTGGGGAGAAAGTCTACATGAAGTTTATAGCACTTTACTTCCTATTTCCTTCCATACTTCAGCTGTCCGCTTTCTTTCATGGACACAAAATGTCCACCTTCATCCAAGGATACATGAAGATTTTTAAAACGTTTGAAAGTAAGATTTTTAGACGTATTGAAATTTTGAAATTATTATTACGTCGCGCAATTAATTTATGAATAATTTACTATTGTGTTTAAACACTTAACAAAAATTTCAGGTCGATACTTTGTAAAGCCTCTGGGAGGTACTTCAACTTCAGGTCGTGGTAATAAGACACGAAAAATAAGATGGATTTGGTTGTGCGGATTTCTATTGGGAAATGTCTACCGCTCTTTGAACTGTTTTACAGTTCTCATGATGATTGGCTCGTATTTCAGACCTGACTCACCTGAGCATTTATCTTCGCTGGTGGACAGTCCGAAGGATCTGAGTTTTCTTCAAAAATTACCTTTCATGTGTTTTCTTGGTTATATTGAACTCATGTACCATACTCATTGCTTCATTGTTATTTTTGTTCTGCTGTCCTTCGTGTTCCCTTCCATTTTAATCATTAATGAACTAAGGTAAGAAAGAATTCCTTTTACTAGTAATTACGGCTAGGGGATGTCCATAAATGATGTCATCCAAATATACTCACATTTCTAGGACTCTATGACCCCCACCTGTCATCAGCTTAACCATTGCGTAAATGGCTATCTTTAACATGGGATGTCATCAATATCCAAGTAGACAAGTTTAAAATGTTCTTTTTACTTGATTCTGAAAAGTGCAAAATGTTTTATTTACATGTTTTGAGAAAAGTGTTAAATATTCTATTTGCATGTTTTTAAAATTCACAAAATAATTTATTTGGATGTTTTTGAAAATTGCAAAATGTTCCATTTACATGTTTTTGAAAAGTGCAAAATGTTCCATTTACATGTTTTTGAAAATTGCAAAATGTTCCATTTACATGTTTTTGAAAAGTGCAAAATGTTCCATTTACACGTTTTTGAAAATTGCAAAATGTTCCATTGACATGTTTTTTGAAAAATGAAAAATGTTCCATTTACATCTTTTTTGAAAATTCAGGTAGCGGTGCCTGTCTGCGCTGGTCCCATTATCCGGCCCAGCACGGGTATGGTCAACGGGTCTACTTTTTTCCATGCTAAACATATCAATTTATGCAATAGTTAAGCTGATGACAGGGGGATCATCATAGGACCCTCCTGTTAGAAATGTGAATATTTCGATGACATCATTTATGAACGACCCCTAAGTACTGTTTAAATAAAGTTTAATACATAAGAAATATTTATAAATTTTTTGAGGGTTTTGTTTTACTTCCAGTGATAAAACAAGAAAATTCTCATCAAACTTGTTGCAAAGTTCCAAACACAAATTTTGCATGTACAATGCAATGCAAATCATTGTGGAATCTTTCAATGAAACTTTTGCCCCACTGACTGTTCCAGCTTCGAAACTGATCGTTGTTGGCTTCATTGTTTTGTGCACTTATGGTGGGATCCGACTCCAAGGGCTGGTGGCTATAACACTCGGGCTCATAGGACTATTTTGCTTCATTTTAATTCTCATATTATTTGGATTGTTTGGCGAGTTTCATGGGAGGACTCTAGCTGTGCTGGAAACATGGAAATGTCATACAGATTCTGGACCTGCTGGAGTAATACCTGGTACTGGTATTGGTGCTGGAGTTAAAAGTGGCCGGAAGAAGCAATATTATAGTATTAGGGTCAACCACGTATGGCACAGTAAAGTTGTGAGGTCGCTATGCCCAATGAAAATCAAGCTCCGGTCCTGTTACTTTGTGGACAGGAAAATGCTTCCTACCATGATCAGCGGGATTTGTCAATTTACTGTTAATTTTCTTTTGGCCAACGAATAAGTATAAGCCTATGTAATTGATGGCCTTGAATTAGTAAAAATAAGAAATACTGAGCACTAACAAGTTATCAAAATTAATATTGTATTTTGTGCATACTGATATGGTTGAATTCACAACAGAATTGACAGAATGGTTTGTTTTTACAAATTGCATTATATTACCAGTTTAGAAAACCTTGTTAACTTTTATTAAATTCTTATATTCGTGATTAGAAAATTTTATATTTTGTACACATAACAATAATTGCGAGTCATAAATTAATGGTATTTGTAAATAAACATATAAGTACGTTAAGTACGTTGATTCATCCATTTATGAGATATTATTGTAATTTGTAATGTCTTCTTTACTGACATGATTTGAAGAGTTTTTTGGCAAAACGGGCTAAGTTCATCGAGGCAAACTTTACAGGAATAACGAATAATGAAAAAGGCGACAGAATTATACTAGGATTTATATATATTATAATATAGGATTTAACTCAATTTTTTTCTACAGGTACTGCAAATGGCGGGGCATTATTACTAAAAGTTTCGTAAATATAGACTGATTTTGAAATTTTAATTTGACCCGTTTTGCCTCAAAATCAATAATTTAACATAGAGTAAAAGTCCGTGAAATGAAATTTTAATTGTATTGAGTGAAAATAAATTTTTTTTTACTTTTAAACAAATAATCTCACAGTTAAAAAAAATGGAATTGGCCGGTTTTGCCAAACAACTCTTCAATTTTAGAGAGCTTACATATTGACATGTTTAAAATACTAATTAATTCAACATTGTTTGGCTGCCTTCTACATTATTCTACATTATTGCAGTAGTAAAAATATGGCTTTATATTATAAATTATTGTACACTATCTGCCTGCACTACTCTCAAACTTAAAACTTTACATTTGTCAAGAACACATATTTTAAAGATACATGATTTACGTACGTACGTACTAAATATTAAATTATAAATTGCTTTATATTACTACCCTTGAATACAGATATACAGATGACAGAAAGCGAGAATTAAAATTTTAAAATTGTACATTATATTAATCACTTTACGTAAGTATGTAACCTGCTATAGCTATGTACTTTATAGAAATTAATTTAACAAAAATGACTAAATCCACTATGGTAAGAAAGACTAGCTATTAAGGCGAAATCAAAACAACGATATCAGTATGTGTATCCAACAAATACTGTCACATAATTAATGGTGTAAACAGAATCAATAATAATGTATAAAAATAAATAATAAACATAAAAATATTAAACAATACTTAATCTTTTAGTTCAAAACTGCAAGTATAGGCACACCTTATAACTATAACTGCATGTTTGGAGTTTTCACTTGACTACGTAAATAATAAAAAGATGTCAAAGCAGTGACGCTCAGCACAACTCCAACAATCACGAGAGCCTTCAAAACTGCGACTTCCAAGAACGTAATCAATACAAAAAATAAAACGGAGCATGTAATTAGAAGACGGAACAAACTATTTAAAAAGAAGTAGCCTACAAACACACCTATGAAGTTGACAACAAATTTCTCGAATGCGTTTGCCATTTCTACTGACTTTCTACTTAAAATACTTATAATGTTAATTTGTTTTTGTAATATTGATGAGGTTGCTCTGCTGTAGGGGTGTGGGGTGGGGAGTTAGTGCAGGTTTAGTACTTTTGTTAAGTAGAAGTTCAGCATGACAACGTATACTTCATCCATAGCTTCATACTTTTAATTTTTCATCTCAATTCTTCTTATCTGCCTTATTGGTATTGGTATCAGTCATCAGTGTGGTTCATAGGTGATCAATGATCAACTTCTGTAGATAATAGCGCACTATTGTTCATCCAATGCTAGCCCAGTTTCAAGTTTCCATCTATGTAATGTTATAAATTATAAAGATACAATTTACTATTATAGTATAGAAAAACTTTCATTATTAACGTGTGAGTTTAACCTACTAATTATAGACATTACAACGCATCGTCGTCGCTCAAGGTCCAAAATATGTCAAAGAAATGTTTTTTTTACTGTATTGTAAAAGATACGATACGATGCATTATAAACTATATACACATATTCAAATTCAAAATAACATGACATACTATGATACGTGATTTACGACACGACCTATTTTGAACCTTGAAATTTATACATAGTAACCTGAAAATGATTACTAAAGTACTTACCTTTTGCATTATCAGAATTAGGTGCATTATTGTTATAGGTGCTCGAGAACGAATTTATTTCGAGGTTTGTCGGGCGGGTGTCGGGTGCTTCATCAAAAAGTTAGAACGGGGCAAAACACACTGATGACTGGATCACTGAAAATGGTAAAAAAAGATACCAGAATGAGTCAATTAATTTTATTCGTATAAACAGACAGGACAAATCCGACAAATAAATAAAGTATTAGGGCTTCCAGTTTGAAAATGAAATGAAATAATTTTTGTGTGGAATAGTACAATTTTAACTTGATTCAATTTTAAAATTTTCTGCTTGATAAATCTACGTAGTACTATAAAACAAAATCAGTTAAAATGATTAAATATTTACGTGGAAAACCTAAAACTGAACAGTTGACGATGGAAACTACATATTATTATATAATAATTTCTTCCATATCTTCATACTTATATTTACCAGTTTACCCGTCACCCGTTCGTGCCAGTCAATATCACATAATAAGACATACAGTATATATTATCAGACGGATATATAGCTGACTGTCAAATACGTTGTAAAATAAGCCTCTACAATATTTTTAGCTTGTACATTTTGAATTTTAGTACTGTAGTTTTGTCAAAGACTTTTCGAAAATAAATGAGCAGGTAGTTTCAATAAAATATGAAATTATGTCTCACCTGGTTTGATAATGTTAATTCCATAATGATGACTCCAATAAATGGTAGCATAGACATTTTTTTTACATGACTTTAAATATCGTTTATAGTCACTTCGAACCAGTGCAGTGCAGTAATTTAAATAAGCTTCATTTAGGACTTCGGTAATAATTATTTGCATTTATATAGTTTTTTTTAAATACATATAAGCGTGCACTCAGTCACTGCATGGGATCGGGATCGCTGGGCATTCTTGTATGTATTGTATTTATTTATGACCTTTTGTGGAAGAAATGAAATTAATTTTAAACAAACACTCACAGTCACAGTTATGCTGTATGCTACTTTTACTGTTTCGATTCGCAATTATTACAATTACAATAGATTTAACAGTCGGGAAAATAAAAGCTCTCAAGAATCACAGAAGACAGAGTTCTTTGGCGGTTGACAGAAGTATTAAACGAACCACTGAAAACTGAAACCTCTAAAACTAAAACTGCACTCGGCACTTTGTAACTTTTGTACTGACTGACTGATGAAGAGCAGAAGTGCAGACGGCAGCTAGATTTTGACTGCTTAAAAGGTTTTGTATCTGCTTCCCAGTATTCGAGTTCCAAGAATATCAGTGGCAAAAAGTCCCTCCTCATGGTAGCATGCAATGCAAATTAAATATTATTAAATTAATTAAAATATTAACAAAATACAAACGAAAATGTGCTAAGTATTCTAGGTACATTTATTACTAAAAGGCCAGTGTACTATTGAAGGAAATACAGTAGGTGCTTTAATACTATATATTACGTGTTATGTAACACGCATACAGTTTCCCAGCCTACAAGCAGCCTAACAGCATTAGTGTTTTTTGTAATTAGGTACCTACACTAAAACACAGCGAAAATTCAGCCTCTACTTACTTGCACGCATATTTATTGAGGAAAAAAGATTTGTGGGAATCTATAGTTAATGTCCAACGTTCAAACAAACTGCATAGATAGGATATTAATAAA
>JAQFZE010005204.1:0-10504 GCA_034695245.1 Dicyrtomina saundersi | reverse complement strand
CTTTTCTCAAAACCTGTAAATAGAACATTTAGCACTTTTCTGAGTCAAGTAAAAAGAACATTTTGCACTTTTAAAAACATGTAAATAGGACATTTTGCACTTTTAAAAAACAGGTAAATAGAACATTTTACGCTTTTCAGAAACATGCAAATAGAACATTTTGCACTTCCTAAAAAACATGTAAATAGAATATTTTGCACTTTTCTAAAAACATGCAAATAGAACATTTTGCACTTCCTAAAAAACATGTAAATAGAACATTTTGCTATACTTAAGAAAACTATCAATAAAATCAAAACAGTGGTTTTTGTATGGAAACAAATTGCTGCCTAAAACCAATTCCTTCGTCCGGCCCTGTGTAAAATCAACAACAACTATTTTTGTTCCGGAATTTCAAAAAATGAGTGAGTACGTGCATCGGTAGTCGTAGGCGTAGCCGTTTCAAACTTAAATCATGTTGCAAGTCGTAATCGTATCATTTAACGTGCGTAATTTTAATTCCATTTAATTCACTTGACCACTCTCACTTTTAAATCTTATCGGGATTAGAATTGTACATGCATTTTTAATTTCGAATAACGAATTTATTATTGTCAGTATTAACCTAATGTTTGGAAATAGATATTCAATATTTACTATAGTCCATGTCCATAGCAATGTAGCAGAATCAATTTTGGGATCGTCCCTAAATGACGTCATCCGTAGGCTCAATGAGTCTACTTGTGCACGAACCCTTTCCATCATGTCCATTCTCTTGTACTCCTTTCCTTGCGTCAAGTCCAACATGTTCTATTTACATGTATTTTGAAAAGTGTAAAATGTTCTATTTACATGGTTTCTGAAAAACGTAAATAGTTCTATTTACATGGTTTCTGAAAAGTGTAAAAATGTTGTATTTACGTGGTTTTTGAAAATTGTAAAAATTTTCTATCTACGTGGTTTTTGAAAATTGTAAAAATGTTCTATTTACACACGGTTTCTGAAAAGCTTAGAAATGCTCTATTTGCATATTTTTTTGAAAAGTGTGAAATGTTCTATTTACACATTTTTGAAAAGTGCAAATTGTTCTATTCGCATTTTTTTAAAAAGTGCAAACTATTCTATGGCACATTTCGCACATTTCAAAAACGTGTAAATGCAACATTTCAAAAACGAGGAAATCGCCAATTTCGCACATTTCAAAAACTTGTAAATGCAACATTTCAAAAACGAGGCAATGGCACATTTCGCACATTTCAAAAACGAGGCAATGGCACATTTCGCACATTTCAAAAACGTGTAAATGCAACATTTCAAAAACGAGGAAATGGAACATTTTGACATTTTCAAAAAGAGGGAAATTGATTGTTTTGAAAAACAGGGAATTTCAATATTTTGCACTTTTCAAAAACATGTAAATAGAACATTTTTCACTTTTCTAAAACATGTATATACAACATTTTGCTTTACTAAAGAAAATCATCAATAAAATGTTAATGGTGGTTTTTGTAGGGAAACAAATTGCTGCCTAAACCCACTTCCTTCGTCCGGCCCTGTATCAACAACAACTATTTTTAATTCCGGAATGTCAAAAAATGAGTGAGTACGTGCATCGGTAGTCGTAGGCGTAGGCGTTTGAAAATTGAATCAAGTTGCAAGTCGTAATCGTATAATTTAACGTGCGTCATTTTCATTCCATTTAATTCACTTGACCACTCTCACTTTTAAATCTTATCGAGATTAGAATTGTAGGTACATGCATTTTTATTACGAATAACGAATTTATTTTTGTCAGTATATACCTAATTTTTGGAAACACGTATTCATTATTTTAAGTACATATTTACTATATAGTCCATAGTAGTGTAGCAGAATCAATTTACTGAGCGGCAGAAACGCAGCAGAGTTGTTGCACAATTAAAAGTGGCAAAAAACGAGGCATAATTTACACATTCAAAAAACCTACCCGACGAATCGCCATCCCGACGAATATCTTAGGTATATCAATCACTACCCGACGAATCGCACCGGAACCATTTGCCGTATTTGTTCGAATAAGTTTTGTGGAATCTTTAAATAACGCATTTAAGTATTTTTATTGTTCAGAATAATTTTTTTTAAAATTAAGTGATGTTACTAATAAACTCGTTTCAATACACTATCAATAAACTTTTAGCGATATTTAAAATACTAACATAACAATCTGTACAATGCAATGGGGACACGTCGCGCCAATCAAATAAAACAGGTTGGGCGCTGGACGCGATTCCTAAGTATAAGTACCTATAAGTAGGAAGATATGTTCATAAATAATACGAAAAATGATTTACATGTAATGTAGTACTTAACTGCATAGGGGCTTTACGCATTCCATTAAATAACTTTACAAACCAATATTAACGTAGTCCTGCACAAATATTTACGCCTTAATAATAATAATACACAAAAGTAACACCCAAATAAAGTTAAGCTATTTCATTCAAAACAAAATTATTTACATACATTTTAACACTAAATTTTTTGCATCATTCTACACATCCAATTTTTGCAGATCTACAATAGGCAAGCCATGATCTTGCTCGTAGTGTATTGCCAGCATCTTCTCGTCATCCGTTGAAAACACGTGGCAGACTTTGCAGTAAACAATTCGTCTACTTGAAATTAATCTACTACTAGACTTTCTAATTTTTTTAAATGTATTTCCCTTTCCATGATGAGCGCCAATCCGGTGCCGGCGAAGAGCCTGTGAGCTCATAAAACCCACGGAACAAATGTCACAGGGAAAAGGTTTCCCCTTGGTGTGGGCTACGGAGTGTCGATCCAGCTGACTTTGAAGAACATAGGATTTTCCGCAGACCTGGCAGCCAAAAGGCCTCTCCCCTCCGTGGTAATTGGCCCGGTGAAGTTTGAGCCCCACATGTGAGCTGAAGGACTGCGTACAGCCCATCTCCGTACACACATATTTTTTAATTGCATTGTGCACCAACTTGTGGGATTTGAGGTCACTGCTTCTCATAAACATCTTCCCACAGAGGTCACACCCAAACGCCCGGATCCCGCTGTGTATTTTCTCATGGTGGCGGAGTCCACTGAGTGTTGCGTAGCTGTTGGAACACCGGGAGCATCGAAACCGTTTAACTGTATTTAGATTTCGTCTTCGAATGTGCGCCTGGACTACATGTGCCTTGAGTGAGGACTGTTTCTCGAACCTTTCTGGGCAGATGTGGCAGCTAAATAAAGGTGTTTCTTGCCCCGTAGTTTCCCACTGTAAAGGATCTACTTCTTCAGGTCCCGGTCCCTGGTCCGCTGTCGGGATTGGATTCCCAAATATGGGCATAGACATGGACAGGGGTAAGGAACTAAACATATTTTCCGATTCGGTCCGGTCCCGGTCCGGTCCGATTTCCTCTTCGTGGGTTGCATCAGCATCCGAAATCGTACCATTTTGTTCTTGTTCCTGGTTCTTAGCCTTGTGATGGAACCTGGCCAAGTGAACTCTGAGGCCCACATACGTTCCAAAGGAGTTCTCACAGTTTGCCTCCGTGCACACGAAATGTTTCCGGGAGAAATTCTCGTGTGTTTTCGCAATATGGGACGTGAGCCCTTGCTTGGCTGAGTAGGATTTGGGACATTTGGAACACCTGTATTTCTGGACGCGGTTCAACCTTTGATTTAATTTCCGGACGTGTGCCTGGCTAATGTGACTACTGAGAGACACGGCTCTGTCGAATACGCGGTAGCAGATATTACACGTAAATTTTCCCAACTGAAGAGCGAGTGGGACGGACTTGGGCGGGGACATGGAGCGGAGATTTTTCAGTTTCTGGTTCACTTTCCGGACGTGTGCCTGGGAAATGTGAGCTCGGAGGGAGGCAGCCCGGAAGAAGACTCGATGAGAGGTACAAATATGGCACTTGAATTGTAGTTTGGAAGCTTTTCCGGTTGCGGTTGGGAAACGGTTGGCGGTTTCCGTTACCATTGCTGGTACTGGTTTCGGATCCGGTATGATCATCGGATATTGGATGGGCATGGACATTGATAAGGGCATTGAACTGAAACCGCTGCTTAGGGGGTCGGAATCGGAATTGATAAATGCATTTAGATTAATAGCAGCAGCATTTTCATCATTTCCTTCTACGCCCATCTCACATTTAATGAATGAGTTTGGATCCATCCCTGTATTTTGTTCATTGTTTTCGTCTTCATAGTGAGATTGTTCTGGCTCCGGCCCTGGCCCTGGCTGCTGCTGGTCCGACAATAAATAATCCGAAAATATTGAATGGTGGTTGGCCCGGTGAAGTTTTAATCCGGTGGTGGAACTGAAGGAACTTTCACAGCCGGCTTCGGAGCATCTGTACTTTTTAATTGCATTGTGTGTGGCTCTGTGCGCAGTCAAATCGCAGCGTCGACGAAATTTCCTAACGCAAACGTCACATTCGTACTCAAGTTCGGCATCGTAATCATCATCACCATCTTGATCATCATCATCCATGATATTTTCAGGCACGACCAGACTCTGGCGTAATTCTGTTCCCAGCCCTGCAGTTTTTGCCCCTTCCTCTTGCCTTGTTGAACTACCACGATGAATATTATGTAATCTGTTAAGATGTATTTTTAAGCCCAGGTGAGAATGAAATGAATTATTACAATTTAACTCTGGACACGCAAACTTTTTGAGAGGAGAACTTGACATGTGCGTCTTTGCAAAGTGAATGTTGAGTCCTTGCTTGACTGCATAATGCTTTGGACATTTTGAACATTTAAACCTTCGAACCGTGTTTTTGAATTCATTTGCCGGTGTTGTTGTTGTTGCAGGGTGCAAAGGGTCTTGCGCCTGTTCCTCCGGTGTTAGTAATGTACTCAAAATACTTTCGGTTCCGTTTTCTTGCCGATTTTCAGACGATGGGGATGGGTGGGGTGAAAGTTCCAGGCTGTCGGCATCTTCACCGTTGTGCCACGAGTTCATATGATGCCTCAGCCCTTGCTTGGCTGAATAAGATTTAGGGCACAGGGAACATCTGAACTGTTGAACCCTGTTGAATTTCTTGTTCAATTTTTTAACGTGGTGTGCCCTGTGTGCACGGAGGGAACCGGCACGATGGAAGGACTGTGGACAAATGTGGCATTTAAATCTATGCTTTTTCTCCGGTGGTGGTGGTGGTTGTCTTCGTTGCTGCAAGGGGTCCGGTTCCAGTTCCGGTTCGGATTCGGGTTCCGGTCCCGGTTCATGTGTTTCAGTTAATATTGGTAACGGCTTTTTTGACACTATCTTTTGAGAAAATGAAGTACGCTGTTTTGGTCCACGACGTTGACCTTGGATTATTTCCTTCGTCGACGTCGATACGGAATGTGCTGCTGCTGGTCCTCCGAATTTACGTCCTCCATGAAATCTAATTTTGTGAAATTTTAACCCAAGGTAGCCGCTAAAGGATTGAAAACAGTTCCGCTCGGGGCACATGTATTTTTTAACTTGGCTATGACTGTACTTATGTGTCGTGAGATCACAATTCCTTTTAAACCTATTCCCACAGATGCCACAGGCGAAGGGTTTAATTCCAGAGTGGTCCAACTCATGATGACGAAGTCCGGCGTGTGACGCGTAGGACTTGGTACACGAGGGATAGGAACATGGGAACGCTTGAACTTTATTTGATTCCTGGATCAATTTCTTGATATGTGCCTGGGTGACGTGTGCACGGAGAGAGGTCCTCTTCTCAAAACTTTCACTACAGAGGTGGCATCGATATTCATTATTGTCTCCTAGAATTATCGGTGTTGATGATGTGGATGGGGACGTCGTCGGTAATGGCAATGGTAACAACTTAGGGAGCGCCTTCAGCTTTAAATTTGTATTCTGCAAGGACAAGGACCTTATTGCCTTACCTGCCTTATTTTTATTACTGCTCCGGAACTGGTCGTTTAATTTTCTTGTGTGGGCTTGCGCTATGTGAGATTTGTACGAGACGTACCTATCGTACGATTTCGGGCAGAGGTGACACTGAAATCCTTTGGGTGGTTCATCTCCCAGAACCAGTTGTGGGTCTGATTTTGTTACAGGTGCAGTTTCGGATGGAGTCTCTGCTTTACCTTGGTTTCGGTTACGAAAATCACCATTGTCTTCAACGTGCTGTCGAAGAGTGTGTTCCAGGAGGCTTTCACAGTCGTTGTAGAACACACCGGGGCAGAGTCCACATTTATACACTTTTTTCTCGGTGGCGGCTGGGGTGGGGGTGGCGGTGGCAGTGGCGGATATGCTTGACCGAGACCGAGGATTTGAGGCTGCCTTGGTGACTTGAACTGAGACCTTCCGTTTTTGATGCCTGGAATTGTGATGTTGTTGCATGTGTGCATTAAAAAAACGAGCGTAGCTGTACTGTTTAAGGCAAATGGGACATTTAAAATTTTTTGGAATATTGTGAGCGGCACTGCAGTGATTCTCTAAATCCCACTGAGAGGAGAATGCTTTGATGCAGTGATTACATCTGAAGGATGGAGAATTGTAAAGGCGGTTACTGCTGATTGCCCTTTTAGAGGAACTTGTGTGCTGTTGTACGTTGACACTGCTGGAGGATGCACTTGTGGAGGGGGAAGGGGTATCGATGATGTATGGAGGCGTGATTGAATTTGAATAGTAGTTGTTGTCACTGGGAATTAATTGTTCAGATTCCTCAAGTTCTTGGTTTTGTTCTTCATGTTCTTCTTGGTATTGCTCATGGTGCTCATGGTGCAGGTACGGAGAATGGTAATTCTGCTCTGCATCCAAGGGATCGATACCAATCCCAATGTTGACATCGTAATCATCGTCATCATCAACGTCTTGGAAGTTACTCGGATTCTGGTTAAACTCGAGGGGCAGCACTTCATATTTTGGAAAAACTGGAATCCTTTCAAAGGTTTGGGTGACGTCCTCTACCCCCTCGGTCTCGGTCTCATGGACGAGGGTGTGTGGCTCATGGACGAGGGCGTGTGGCTCAAGTTTAAAGGATACACCTTCGACTTTTATCAATGCTCGATCAGACTCCGGCTCCATTATTGTAACTGACCTAACGAATTGTCTTTAAAATTAAAAAAAAATTAACATACTAGACGAGTACAAAAAAAAACAAGAGATATAATAAAATTTGCTTTCTTAACTATATCGCCTGTGAAGAATCAGAATGACCCATGTCCATTCTTAACTAAATACGAAATGTACTATCTTCAAAAAAAATATGAATATCGTGTAATCCTTAAGGTATGTAAACAGAACATTTTGGACTTTTTAAAAACGCGTAGTTATAACATTTTACACGTTTCAAAAACGTGTAAATGCAACATATTGTACTTTTTTAAAACTCATTATTAACATTTTACGCATCCATTTAATTTAGTATTTTTTATTACTTAAGTAGCTCATTTTAATTCTAGCGTAAATTGGATATGAGTCATTTTGGTTCTTTACAGACGATATATATTACTTTGTTCAGTTAAAACTTGATGAAAAAGAGTAAACAGAAACTATACCTAAATCAATAATAAATAATGTATTTCTTCAGTTTAAGTAGTCTGGTTTTGTTACAGGGTACGCAGCCACGCACATTCCGAATTCGTCCGTCCTGCTTTAGGTCATACGTAACGAGTTGGTGTTGGTATGACTGGACGTCAACTCAGATACGTTTTACATTGGTCAATGTAAGCGAAACAACAGGGTAGCTGGGCCAATAATGATTGATTTCTGAAAAAATAAGTATTGCAAAAATTAGATCTGATCCTAGGTATGATTCAAGCTAATATACTCTAAAACTAATTGTAAGTTGTATTTCCGTTATTACAGCTCTCTGAAATTTTTTTTTTTAAATCAGAAATTGGTGACAGTTCCTGAAGTATGTCATGCCTAGCTCAAAAGGTAGACCATCAAAACTGCAGTTTTTACTATTTATTATTTTACAAAATGTAAAACAACATTTTGCTACATATATTTTGTAACTTTTGCTCCTTAAAGATAATCTAACCTCGAGTGGTAGCCAATAGTGCAGCAAAAGTAGCCGTAATACTAAAGTGATTTAAATTTTTTCGTACGGAATTTTTTATTATCGCTTGAATTCGTCGGTATCGAAATTGAGAAAGAGTAACCTTCCAAGTCACTCCTACCTATAAGTAAATAAAAACACAGTAAAAGTAGATTGCAAAATAGATAAAATAATCATTACGTTTATAACTTGAAATATTTTAATTAGTTTACACTCTTTCGAAATGAGAAGTAAATTTATCGCTATAAAGTTTTGTTGAATTAGTACATTTTTGAATCTTATATTAACTTTTAACTGTTGGCTATTGGCTACACGAATATATATCAAAGTTTGATGCTACCCAAGATAAAAGATCTATTGTTATTGTTAGTTATATACAATATCGATTTGAGTTTATTTTCTTCTTCTATTTGGTTTGGTATAACTATATAGTCACAGTCAATAAAACAAAGTTCATTCAAACTCACTTATGACTTACTAGTTCAAATATCAACAATTTCAACAACATCCGCAACATTTTCTTTAAAATATGTAATTTTAATAATTAATTTTCAAAATTGTTACCAGTAAGTACATAAGTTCATTTATTTCTAAATTTCAACAAAAATATCGAATATTATATTACATGTAAAATTAAATCTGCTTACCTATACTGACAACTGATGACTGATTGACTATCAGCCCACTGCGTTTGAAATTCCAAAACAGAACTGCAAAAGTCAAAAGTGCCAAGCACCAAGTAAGTTCATAAGTTTCGGCACTTAATATTTAGAATGTCAGTCCAGGTCTAGACCAGCACCAGTCGTCCATTGCCATTTCACCTTTAATATCATCGAACTTGGTCAGCCTTGCCTTTTAGTGTGAATGACTGTCCTGAAACCTTGAAACTTGAGCCCTTCTTTGGAAACATGGAAACCAGTCAGTGATGTGTAAACTAATGTTCATAAAGATAAATCTCATCCCTGCTATAGTTAATTAGTTATTAGGCTATTATTAATTATTCAGCGCACTTTAAGTAGGCTTTACACCGGAAGAATTAATAACTGACTGTCTGTGATGTCATTATTTTACATAGTATGGTTAAGGGTCAGTCATATCGATATTACACTAAAATCTGGAATCAATAAATTCAACTAATTTGGTCAGGTAGGTACTACTTAACGTAGGTATATTCAATATTATATCTACAATACAACATATTTAGTTAAGTATTCACTGCCACTGTCACTGTACTTAATAATAAAGTATGTGGGGATTTGATTTACGGTTACGGTTATAATAATTTATTCACTGTTTGATTGCATAGCAAATAAAAAAGAATGTAGTCCGCACACTGCAATGGTGTAAGTGTAATGTTAAATGTATGCCTTGATGATTAAATAAACCTACTAAATTATTACCAATACAAATAGTTTTGAATATGTACTAAAAATGACTTGCTAGTGAGATTAAAAAGGATTTTCTTTAATTACTTTTTTATTGTTCTAATAAATAAAGCAGTTTCAGATTAAATTCAGTGATTCCCTCTGCAATAGTACATGGGAAGCGAGCAAGGAACTCTAGCGCTCCAGCCAAGGTAGCTGTAGCATGCCTTTTGAATTTTTTAGTTAATTTAGTTTTAGTTTAGTTATATTTAGTTTTTAGTTTTTTAGTTTTTTGATTATGACATTTTAATACTGACTTGTTGAAACATTCTTTTCTTTTAGGTAAAAGATGATGTAGCATTAAAATTATACAGAATATTTAATTAAATGCTATAGATAGATAGGTGCTATAGATAAAATACTTTACAAGTATGTACATAATATGCAAAAGATTACGCATTCTAGAACCGTTCAAGTATTACGTAACGCGAAAAGGCCAAATTTTGACCTACCAACTACCCCAAAACGTTACGTAACGACATGTTAAAGCATAGGAAAAAATGGCTGACATTGACCTACCCACTACCCCTGGCTGCGTTACGTAATACTTAAACGACCCCAAATTGCAAACCCGCGGCTTCCTTACTTAAAAATAATAAATATTATATTCTTAAAGGTAAAGCAAAAATAGCAGTAAGTACATTATACATTGACCGTGAGTGAATAACCAAAACGGCCCATTTTGTAATTTAATAAGCTAGAATCAAAATAAACTATGTCAAAAAAACACTAATTGAGTTTGATGCCTGGAAATATTAATATACTTACTGACCAGTGTAACGAAGTTTTAAAAATAGTGCAAAATAATTTATTTGAATGTTTTTTTGAAAAGCGAAAAATGTAATATTTACATGTTTTGGAAATGTGAAAAATGTTCTATTCAGGTGGATTTGAATAGTGTAAAATGTTTTAATTACTTGTTTTGGAAAAGTGCAAAATGTTTTATTTACATGTTTTGGAAAAGTGAAAAATGTTTTATTTACATGTTTTGAATAAGTGCAAAATGTTCTAATTCCATGTTTTGGAAAAGTGCAAAATGTTTTATTTACAAGTTTTGGAAAAGTGAAAAATGTTTTATTTACATGTTTTGAA
>JAQFZE010005203.1:0-10504 GCA_034695245.1 Dicyrtomina saundersi | reverse complement strand
AGAATAAAATGACATGTTTCATGTTTCATGTTGCATGTTGTTAAGAGTAGAAGTAGAGAGCAGAGCGTCATAGGCTCAAGAGCAGTTCTGTTCTAAGTATTGGTGTATAGATTTATCATTTTTGATTTAATTATCACTGGATACAATGAATTATGTCTTCTATGTTGTATGATGTAGAGTAAATAGTCAATAATATTTTTATTAAAAGTTTATGTTCAATTTTTATTTCATCTATTTACAGAATAAGAATCACTCCATTCACCACTGTTTAATATTTGTGGATGTATGGAAGACGATCCGGTGGTACCCGGCCCGGACATGCCCTTCAATTTTGATTAGACAAGAATTCCTTTCGTTCATCGTTCATTTTCATATACACACAGTGCCGGCGACTGTGATGAGTTCAATGTGTTCACATTCAGAATTAATATGGGATAAAGCCTAAGTACTTAGGTTATAGCTATAGAACGTAAGACGACAAGTGAAAATGACGGTCAACTGTGCCCGTTCCAAATCTAAACTTTGTATTTTTACAAATGACCCCACAAATGATTGTCAGACTGACTTGCAGTATGAAGAAGAGAGCAAATAGTAGCAGAGACTCCATCATAGCTTACATTCGTAGACAGGAGAAAAGTTTTTTGATTGATTCAAATAAGTTTGTATTTATTTGACTAGTGTACCTATATATGGATTGATTATTGTAGTAAGTGCTTGAAAATAGTACTTTTCTATTTGTTTGTTGTGAGTGTTGACAATTTCTGTAGAGGTTGGGTACGGAAAATAATGACAATGCCCTCAGTGGCCTCGATCTTTGGAACTGATTTAGTGAGTGGAGCTCTCAGATCAACGCTGAACCAGGTCCAAAAAAGTTATTCCTTCCTCAACAGTAAACAGAAGAGTAAGAAAGAAAGGAGAAAAGAGAAAAAACTTCAAAGGAAATACAAACGTCAATATGGATTCCTCAACAATACTTCAATGTCTACTCCCGATGAATCCGCCACTACTGCTACAACTGTTCTCCAATCCCCAAATAAAATTCACAGCAGCAACGGTAACAAATTTTCAAACAAGACCAATAATAAGCACCAAGATTTCAAGTCAAAGCTTGCTAGCAAAATTGTGACTAAAACTAATAAAGAATCAGAGCAGCATCAGACTCAGAATGGAAAGAAAATAAGTAAGTCAAAGGGGAAATTTCACGGTAGCTCATCTTCCTCCAGCAGTTCATCTTCGTCGTCTGGATCCTGTGATTCACCCTCAACAAGTTTCTCGAGCGTCTCCTCCCCCCGGAAAAGTCCTATAAAAACCCTCAAGAAAATCAAAACAGATATTTACGGTAGCACTACGAATTTCTCCAATAATAATTCTGAAGCTAGAAAGGACAACGCTAACGGCTACAGTTCCGCTAGTGACATTGACGACTGCGGCGGTGACGAGGACTACACGGATAACAATTGGTTGAAACAACATCAACCCCTTGAATTTGACACAAACGGACCACAAGTCTCAGCGTTCACACTACTTTTAAAAGATAAATACGCTTGTCTCAACTCAGACTATTCTAGTAGTAATAAGTCCAGGATGGACGTCGAAGTAACTGTCGCAAACAATCATAATCATCATAATAGTAATGGCGTTCAAGTGAAAAGTGAGGATAATTCTATGGACTTGGATGTCAAAGTTAATGGGAACGGAGAACCGACAGTGACAAACAAAACTAAGTTAAATTCTGTGAATAATACGAATGGCAGTAGTAAATGTGATGGGGACAGCCCAATTGACAATTCAGCTGACCCAGTGAAAAAAGAAACTAACAGTTGCTCCGTTGACAGTAAACCAAAGTCTCCAGCATCAGCAGCCACAGCTGCTACTGGAGGATCCCCTGATCAAGATAAAGATAAAAATTATAAGATAAAAATTAATATCCCTGAAACTATTACATCTTCATCATCGTCTGCTTCTGTCCGCACTGCCAGTGAAAATAAGGAGGGAGAGAGTAAGAAAATTCCACTGATTAATGGACATGGAATTACGTCTGCCTCCGAATCCGATGCCACGGGCTCCACGAACCCAACCCCAAACAAGAAGCCCATGATACAATCCAATTTGTCCAGCTTTCTAATTCAGACTCAGAAATCAAGTTCACAACAGCAGCAGAAGAATCCACAGCAACAAGATTCAAAATTGACTCGGAAAGATGGGAATTATGTTCGTCTCCCCGAACCCAAAGTTGTACTTTTTGATAGGAAAAATATTAAACCGGGCTGGCGACCAAATCCTAGGTTGCCAGTTGGCTGTGGATTCATTAATTTGGGAAATTCTTGCTACATGAATGCAACCCTCCAAGCACTATTCCATACACCAGCCTTCATTAATTGGCTTTTGGACGATTTGAATGATCGGAAGCATCGGGATAAGTGCGAGAGGAATAATCATAGCAACTCCATGTTTCAGAATCCACAGAATCAGTGTGCCATTTGTCCCATGGCACATACTGCCCTCAATTCTTTTAGAAACAATCAGCCTATAAGACCAGTCCAAGTTCACAATAAACTCAAAGGTGAGTTTTGTTTTTTATTAATCAATATGACATATATTTATTTACTGGTATAACCGAAACAGAGCATAATTTGTAACTTCATTCTAGTGCTGTCGCTCACAACTGTGGATTATTATTAGTTATTGTGTAGTTACTACTTGCGTTGAATGTGGTACATTTCAGCATTTCGGAAACCAAATTTTAAGAAAACTGATTAAGCAATTTGATTTCATTTTTTGCGTTTGTTGTTTTGGTTTTAGTTATTGGGAAGAACTTCGGGTATGGGCGACAAGAAGATGCCCATGAATTTCTGAGACTTTTATTGGAATCAATGGAGCGGTCATACCTCACTGCTGTAAGTGGGCATAGGCTTGATAGTAGATCTAAAGAAACTACTCCCATGGGACAGATTTTTGGTGGTTATACCCGTGGCGAAGGTACGTATAATTTTATGTATTAATTACTGTAATTCATTCATCATTTCACATCACAAGTTTTTTCGTTGTGGTCTCAAAATATTCAAAATGAAGTATGATCAAGATGTCAAGAATTAGAGCCAAGTTCAGAAATGTGGGTGTTTAAGAATAAATGAAAATATTGTGCTTGTTTTTTTGGTAGTTCGATGCCTCACTTGTCGTCATGTCTCCACGACTTTTCACCCACATGCCGAACTCCAACTGGACATCCGAGAAGTAAATAATGTGGAAGATGCTCTCGCGTTCTATTTTCAAAAAGAAAAATTAGATAATAATGACTATAAATGTGAGAAATGTAAAACGGTCCAGCCCGCCACAAAGCAACAGTTCATGGAGCTCCCTCCCATCGTCCTCTGCATTCAGCTAAAGCGATTCCGTGCCTGTGGAAGTAAAATTAAGAAACCGATTTTTATTAATGAAAAATTGAACTTGAAGCGGTTTATGTTTAATAAATCGGATGAGCGAAATTTGGTAAATATTGTTGACTTTTATTTTTTATCTGGATAAAATTAGAGCAAATATAAATTTTAATTAAAATCAAGGAACTTAGTTTTGAAACATAATTGTATTTTCTTATTGTATCGTTTTAGATTTTAGTTTGCTATGCACTTATGACCCTCAGTGGTCTGTATAATATGAAAAGTACACATTTTTAATATCCAAGAATTTATTTGTTGTAGGATGCAGAATATCGTCTACAGGGATTAGTGACGCATATGGGCCCATCCCCTAATTGTGGTCATTATACGGCAATCGCTCAAGCTCAAAATGGCTGCTACTACCAATTTGATGATTCCTACGTGCGTCAAATTACTTTGAATCAGGCCCAGAATGCGGATGCCTATGTTATTATTTATGAAACTACCAATCGACAACCAACTCGGAGTAACAATCATTCTGTAAATACTTCTAATCATAATAATTTGACTCCACGACCTTCTCCCCAAGCATCGTCCACCTCCACCACGCAAGGACCAAGACTCAATGGTTCCAACAGTAGTACGACGAGTACAAACAGTTCCATACATAGTTTTGTCAAGAAAAGAGAGGGGGAGAGTAGCAGTAACGGAGGAGGAAGCTCTTCTTCACCGAATCCCTTAAAACCCAAACCTTTCATCGGTCCTGTTATGCCCTCCAAGTTGGTTCACAATACAAATCAGAATATAAGCTCAACCCAAATACAGCAAAACCAAAAGCAGACAGCCACCTCTTCCTCCTCATCGTCATCGTCAAGCCCACCGAAAACGGGCTTCAACTCCTCAAAATCAGTCGCTACCGTTACATCCAAGTCACCAGGGCCGTTTTCGAATTCTACAACCAGCTCCAGCTCCAGTTCTAGTTCTGGAGTATCAAATCATCTTGGCGTCAAGCCCAAGTTTCCCAGTACCAGCTCGTCTCCAATGTCGTCATCCATAGGGACAGGGACTGGCTCGGGAGCGTTTAAAATCTTTTCAGGATCTGGTTCATATCAGCAGAAAGATAATAAAGGGTCTTCGTTAGGGAATTTTGTGAAGCGTCAAGGGCAAGGGCTCCCCCAGGCTGGTCAGCAACCACAAAGGTTGAATACAAACCGCTTTCTAAACGTAAATAGTCTGAGTAGTACGGTGAAGAGTCCAGTAGCCAAGCGACGATTAGTTCCCTATGACGACGATGATGATGACGA
This sequence comes from Dicyrtomina saundersi, assembly GCA_034695245.1. Classification (NCBI taxonomy): domain Eukaryota; kingdom Metazoa; phylum Arthropoda; class Collembola; order Symphypleona; family Dicyrtomidae; genus Dicyrtomina; species Dicyrtomina saundersi. The sequence goes on along the minus strand of JAQFZE010005203.1, from coordinate 5,823 downwards.
TAGTAACGGCTCTAACTCTGGGCATGGTCAAGCAGAATCACGCAAAAGTACTACTACTCCTTCATCCACAAGTACTGTCACTTCGCATTCCGTTTCTAATTCACATAATGGCATTAGCTCCAGCTCAAGTTCGTCGACGGGACGGTCTGACACTGTTGGATCTGCAGATGTTATTAAGAGTGGAGAATTGGAGAAAAGTAAAAGTTCATGGGTCAAATTTGGATCCGAAAGTTCACCTAGTGAAGAGGATGGGAAGACGAGAGTTCCTAGCAGAAGTCCTTTCAGACCGAGTCCTCCAAGAAGTACATGCATTTTTTTTTATTTGTAAACTAATAACTCAAATTGATCGTAACCTTAATAGTTGAGCCATCAAAATTCCATGATCGTAGGAACTGTGCACTTTGAACTAATTGATATTTAAAAATTAATTTTTTGTTTAGTTAAATCGTGGGACGACAAAGGAGAAAGTAAATTGGGGAGGTCATTGGAATTGGACAGGAAGCGCCCATATAAGAGCAAGGAGGAGCTTGAAGATGAAGAAATTGATGCGGGCCGGGTAAGAAAGATAACATAATTATCTTCAATCTTATAGATTATTACTATTAGATTGATTACTATATTTCATTTGTGTTTTTTTTTGTCATTGTTTCTTTTATAAATAGCCTGCCGCTCAATGAGCAGATTAATTATTTATTTTTGTTTCTTTTTTTTGGTCTCCAGTCAAAGAAAAAAGCGAAAGCAGGAAACGGGTATGAAACAAACAGCAATCCATATGTGCAAAATTCGAGTGTTAATCGGTTTGACAGTTACACTGAGCGGGAGCGAGATCGAGCTCGAAAAGATTAACATAAAATTTAATATTAATTTAAAAATGAAAATTATATAGTAGTTACTGTTATAACAAAGCTTCCTCTAATATAACAACTGGTATAATATATTTTATCACATATTAAAACATAACTGTATATTATAAATATCATTTAAACAACCTACACAACATTACTAGGGTATATTATTAGTTACTCTCAAATCATACTATCGTTCTTGCAATGATGCTACTATGTGCTACAACTACTACTATATTGTATTCATTTTTGAATTTCAAATCGTAATAATTTTGATTTTTTAACACTACTATTATTACATTTAGGTATTTTAGGCTTTGGGATAATTTTCGCACATGCGTCATGTATTATTGTGTTGAAAGATTTAAAAAAAAATTGAAGATGTCATTAACTATCTGATTTTTATTTGTGTTGAATCTTGAGGAATTTAATGTTTGATGGATTATGGGTTTGTAACTTGGCTGATTAACATAATATTCAATGTCAGTTCAGCACATTACAGTTGTATTGGTATTCGTAGTGGCATTGTCAGTAACGTTGAACCTATAAAAGGTAACACCAATTAAACTGAGATGGATTAATGTAAATCATTACTTGTTTGTAGCGTAATGACAGCGTTGTAAAGTGAAGAAACATATTATGGTTAATTATGACTACTAATAATCTTGTTTTAGAAGGGAAAAAAAGAAAAATATTTAAATAACACTTTTGTACGAAGGACGGAGAAATTATTGTCTTCGTGGAAAATAATAAAAAGGAAATGTTTTGATTTCGAAATGAAAATCGAATGAAAAAAAAATATATAAGTATATTATATACTCTCGTTCCCCAATCCCAAAGCCCCTCTCTCCCACCCTTTTCTAGAGAAATTATAGGATCTATAAAATGAATTGAATATTAAACTTGTATTTAAAAAATCTAAACTTTTAGTTTTACATCCACATGCGTCACGTAAGTAAAATAAAAATGATTCTCTAAAATGAACTGTGGATAAAGTGAGACGTCGAGAGCGTCGTCATCGCACTCGGATTCCTGTCTCTATGAATACTATATTAAAATAAATGGCAAGAAAAAAGGAAAAAAAAAATATATATCTGCTTATAATATTATAGACTTTAGATATTTCGAATCTAAATAAAATATATAATGTATATAGTTATAACCATCAACTATGATGATTGATTCTAATACGTGAAGATTGATATGAGTTATAAATGTAAGTGAATAAAACTTTCGGTTTATGTAAAAAAAAAAACAAGAAACAATTTAGTATTTTTGATTAACTTACACGCATAAATTATTTTAATACTTTCATTTTCATAATTTCGTCTTTATTCCATTTTTGTAGAGTTAGTATTAAAGTCACAGTATTCAGTTACCTACACATATTTTAATTCTCAGGTAAAGGAGTATACATTTGGAATTTTTAACTTCAATTTGAAAATACAGTTACAATCAATGCAATCTTTTTTTATTCTTTTTATATTAACATTTCATACAAATTATAAATAATTATAATCTCGTCATGTACTTAACTTTGGTTTTAATTATTCCATATTTATAACCTATGCTTTACTATGTAGTAATGAGGGCGAGGGTCACATAATAATAAGCTTCCATAATCTAAAATTGTAAGCATCTATTTTTGGAAATGGTAACTATAACATTATATTTACTTTGTCATTTTTCATCTTCTCTGCAGTAAATTATTATAGTCGGAGCTAAACAAAAGAAAGTCGACATTGGTAACGTAAAAAAAAAAATAAATATCTAGCCTATCGTTAATAATAACGTTTAGATGTTTGCTACAAAGAACAAACGGTAAATGGGACGTACAAAACAAATGAAAATAAAAATACGGGGATTACTCATGAGAACTATAAGCGTCTAAAAGCATGTATTTTAAATAAGTAATTTATTGAATCAAATATATAAAATCATATATTGTTAGCCCTGAAAATTCCACCAGTCATACAGCCGTTTGGTCATTCCCTTTGGCCGGGTTAAGCCTTGACAACAATATTCAACCTTGTCAATATTCCTGAGCAAATATTCCCTCGTTTCACTTTGGAGCAGTGCGAGTCTCTCAGGTTTGACTTCATCCATGCTGATCATTTCATTGAGATAGGGATTAAACCGGAAGTAAACATGCGGAGGGAGGAGCTCTTGAAGCGTGTAATGAACATGCTCTGTGTCAGTCGCTGAGTCGAGAACTTTCAGGAACTTCCCCTTCCAGGAAAGTGAGCTGCAGTCGGCGTGCTGTTTTGAGGAATTGGACGAAGATCGTCCGTGTCCACCACCATGACCCCCATGCCCATGTCCGGAACGTGGATGATGGGAGGAGAGGTCACTCATATTTGGATTTTTACGACTGGAAAAAGTTTGGCCTGTCCCGAGACTCATAACACATTGTAAAGGTTGACCTTGCCAAATTGTTTTGGCTTCACTGAGAGCCACTGAGGTGGGATTATTGACTAGAACACCTCCGTCTTGATGAAGATTTGGACCTAATTTGATTTCTTCAAAGTACGAAGGGGCTGCTGCTGAGGCTCGAACTGCCTCCCACATTTCATGACGGCATCCACCAGTGTAGTGGGATCGGACGTGAGGAGCAAATGCATATGTACGGAACACGTACGGACTAACGCGCTCTTGATTCACAAGTGTTGAGATCGCGGCCACCTTTACATAATTTAAATGACACAAAATAAAAAATGATATTTACAAATTATTATTTCCATTTAAAAAACTATCAAAATCGTAGACGCATTTTGGTTCAGATTTTTCTCGTATGCCTTACTTACCCTTGGCAAATCAGGATCTCGAGCGAGGTTCATGAGAGTTTTCCCTCCAATATGACGAATGAGAATTTTTTCCCATGCTGCTGTGTCATAGTAGGAGTGACTCCAGAGAAGGTTACTTGCCCCTATGAAGGTATTTTGAGTAAAAATCTCTTGACTCAGCTGCATGTAAAGTGCTTCACACTCATCCAAAGTACGACGATGAGCACCTGTGGTAATAATGGTAATCAAAAAAGTCAAAAATATGCTATCTACATTTTTATCTTATTTTTATCTTTGTTAGCTTATGTCTGTGTAGGAAACAGTAGTTTAAAACAGGAAATATAATTAATTCATATTTCCTACATGCTGATTATTAATGCATTTTAATAAAGTAAGTAATTAATTTATTACCGAGTAAAAAAGCTAGTATGGATCCAGTACTGACACCGCAGATGTAATCAAATAATTCATGAATTCGCTTTCCCGTCTGTTTCTCAATCACACGAAGAACTTCTATTGCTACTAAGCCACTGAAATCAAAATAATAATAGTATTTCAAGAACTTTCTCACGGAAAAATGCATAAAATGAATACGCAATTAATAATTATTTTGTTTTGAACTTACCGAACACCTCCCCCGTCGATGGAAAGAACTTTGATCCCATACCCCTTGAGGGGTGGATTACAGCCTAGGATAGCCAACGTCTCTCGGGCGCAGTTCACAAGGCAAGTATCATCTGAATGGCTCTTCAAAACTTGAACTAAGCTCTTCACAGCCCCACACTCCAGAGCTGTTCCTCGACTCTCCCGATATTGTAATAAATGCCGATATAAATCCTCCACATGCTGAATCTGCAAAGCTCTCGTATCCTCCACACCAGCGACGGAAATTATTTTTGATACTAAAAATCGTGTTCTAGCTTCAACAAATTTCCATTCTGAATGAATATTTTCTTGCATAAATGGTTTAAGGTCTGGATCTAAGCCCCAATCAGTGCAACTTGACGACAACAAGTCAGCTTCAGTCGATTTCTTACTGCTACTACTTTCCCCTTCAGATTTTTTGGCTTCTATTTTTAAATCTGAATTTAACTTTGATATTGATGTCTTACTACTATCCTCAACTGCTTCATCCGCCTTATTCATAGTGATTAGTTTAGTTTTGGCAGAAGCTACACTACTTGCGAATCGACTCAGTTTGCTACTCATCGAATCCGCTGGACTATATATTGTACTACTAATAAGATTTAAATTTACATTCTTGAGCATGTAAACCTTTTCTTTCATCATTAATGTAATTAGACTAGCTTTGTTAAAAATACTGGCTGTGGTCGTGGGAGCGCTTGGAGCTTCTTGATCTTGACACTGAAGTTGATTTTGCTGTTGTGGAGCTTCTGAACCGGTTTCAGTATCAGGTTTCAAGTCAATTATATGGGTCTTATTATTATTGTTACTTAAATCTGATTCGGTCGAAGCAGTTGCCGATGTGGTTAGATTGAGATCCTTCCCTGGAATTTGACTTTGGGATTTTCCATCATTATTATTATTATTATCTTGAGATCCCTTAGATGAATCAGTAGAAGAAAATCGGGCCTGGTTGTTGTGATTGTTATTATTGATGATAGTTGAGGCTGCATGGGCAGTGGCTGTGGCGCTTGTTGTTAAATTAAACTGATTAGAGATTGAACTTTGAACTTTATTTATGAATCCAAGTGGGAAATAACGAAGGACGAGGTATAAATCTTTCCCAAGCGTGTATGCTATGGTCCCCCTACTGGGGGGTGTAGATGGTCGAGCAACTTGTTTTAATTGTGAGATTGCATGACGTTGAAGAGCTAATTGTGAGAGTCGCTTAGCCTCTAAAACGGATTTCCCAGAGAATTTACCACATTGACCCGGATTATTAACGTTGTAGACACGATGACGGCCACGGGAAGGACTTGTCCGATTTGTTGTCGTGCCTGTATCAGTCGAAGCGTGAATATTCCCAATGTTGCTTTCTGTGTTTGACATCTGAAAGTTTAAGTTTACACATTGCAAATTAATAACTACAATCATGACTACATATGTACGAAGTACGAAGAAGCAACTAACAACACAAAAGCTAATTGTATTCTACATTTTGTTTCAAGTAGTATTTCGGTTCAATAAAATTGTTTCTTGGTATTTACCTTTATTCTTAGAGACGTCACGTC
>JAQFZE010005202.1:0-10504 GCA_034695245.1 Dicyrtomina saundersi | reverse complement strand
CGTGTTCTTAAATTGTCGGCATTTCGTCGTCGTCATCAATGCTGTTTTTATTGTGGGGGACATATAGACGTGAGTTAAAACTGTGTCAACGGGGGTAATGGATGATACTCTACAATGTTAGGATGGATGGAAGAAGAAGAGGAAATACACAGAATTAGAACAAGTCCAGATTTCATTCTGAAATTCCCCAAGTTCAGTGTCAGTATCAGTACTGCTGTGACTGTGACTGTCAGTTGTAGTTGTAGTAGCGTTGTCGTCATCGTCATCGTCGTCCTGCATCCGCAAATATTTGAAGTCGGGAACGGAAAAGAATGCGGTTGCCAGGGAGAACTGCCGAAATTAACACGTTCAGTTGTCAGCTGCTACTCCGTAGAACTTGATAGTTTGACTATAACCTCTGTTAGTTTTCCTGATTTTCAGGACATTATTTTTACCGGCCGCATCATGATTCGGTGACATTTAATCATGAAGGACAATGTCATGTAGAGAGAAATACCTCCTCGATCTGATTACCATTCATTATTATTATATATTGTTTTGTTCAGTCAGATACTATTAAATCAGCTTTCAGCTCATTTTATTTTGATTTTTATTAGTCTTTTGACAACTATATATTCTGTAGTTGATTAGTACAGTTGTTACGTTACAAAAACCACAACGTCCGGCACTATTTTTGATTGATTATTGTTTTTGTTGTCATTCGAATTTGAATTTGAAAGCGGATCTCGATAAAAATAATATTATTATAATATTTTTTTTTTAAATTATTTTTTTAAATTTAAACTTGTTTTTGTGTCTCTGTGTTCTGTCTATCTTCTGTTGCAAACTTTTTATTGGAGTTTATTATTATTATTTTTTTTAAATTGTTTATTTTCATTTTCATGATGAATCTCAGTCTGAGTCTTAGCCCAAATATAAATTTCATACCCCCCAGACTTTATTTACATTATTCGTAAAAAAAACATAACATAACATATAACGCCAGTGTAAATAAATATACCCTCACTGCTTCGACTGCTATACACATTATGGCACACACCTTTTCCATTGGCCGACAGTTCAGGTTAATATGGATGCTGATTCCGACATTAGCAGTATTGGGGAAATCCATTCATAATCAAACTCTCTCATCAAGTGGACGGAGCATCCCACCACATATTCCGACAGACGACGATTCTTCTTTTCCTCATCATCATCCAAATCATACAAGACATAATCATGGGCGCGTGGCTCGATCGGAACTGAGCAAGCAAGCATCAAAGCTTGTCGTCTACGGAATGAGCCTTCAGAATTCTAATGAGAACTCCAAAAAAATAATAGCTTACTCTGCCCAGGGAAGGGCAAGAGTTTTAGAGGAAGAGCGAGTAGTTATCCGACTTTTCGGAAACTTTGAGTCGGCAGGATCGGAGCGTATCTCATTTGGTTTCACCACAGACGTCGGAGCGGGGGCATGTAGTGAGCAGCACTCCACAGCCTACTTCGAGGTAAGAACTGTCAATATATGGAGGAAACTAAAGTTATTTTACAGTTTAAGACATAGCTTATTAGGCACCTACCCCCTCGTATATCATGTTACTTTATTGGGAGAGATATGTGTATTTATCGCATACTGCTGCATGATGATGTAAACTTGAAAGGACAGTGACAGTGCAACTGAAATCGCAGCCCAAAACTGTAGCATTTATGAGCAAATTCAAATTCATGTCATTTGTAGCATGAGAATTGAGAATCAGTGGGAGTGCATGAATAAAACTAGCAGCCACTGCCACTACTATAGAAAATGTGAAAGAATAATTATACTGCGCCGTTTTTCCTCGTCCAGAGGCAGTCATCTCAGTCATGGTTAACTGCTCCTCTGTCTTTGTATATCCAATCCATTGCCATTGTATAGTACAACATTTTATAGTAGGTGGTTATATATAACTCTTTGTATTTTAGCTAAGCCTATTAATATTAAAAAACGACTTCTGCATTCTCTCGACTGTTTTGGTGCTTTCACTATAGAAAAGTTATACCTCCCAAATTCCTGCAATGCTGAGTACAACAATAATTATGATTATAAAATGATGCATAAGTATTTGATTTTACTTTCTAGGTCATGATGGAAACAAATGGAGATAAACATGTTGGATCCGTTCTAATGACGTTGCCGACAATGGGTAAATTACCTGTAGGCTATGCGTGTCTCAAAGAAGGAAGCAATGATGCGAAACTGCAGACGCCAGTAGACTGGCTCACCATTGAGCTGGAGTCAAAATTAATGCCGCTCTGGCTCCATATTTTGTGTATAGTGCTTCTCCTGGGTCTCTCCGGACTCTTCTCAGGCTTAAATCTGGGTCTCATGTCATTGAATAAAACGGATTTGAAAATTATCATAAATACAGGGACTGTGGAAGAGAAAAAGTTTGCCTCTAAGATTGCCCCCGTTCGTAATCATGGTAATTTCCTCCTCTGCTGTCTCCTCTTTAGCAACGTCCTTGTCAATACCACCATGACCATCCTCATGGATGACCTTACTTCAGGAGCTACCACTGTGGTTTTGTCCACAATGGCAATTGTCTGTTTTGGCGAGATCGTTCCTCAAGCTATCTGCTCTCGTCATGGACTTCGAGCTGGTGCAAAAACTATTTACCTCACCAAATTTTTCATGTTAGTCACATTTCCGCTCGCTTATCCTCTGAGTAAGATCCTGGATCGAATTCTTGGCGAAGAAATTGGCAGTGTCTACACGCGGGATCGTCTTAAAGAGCTTCTCAAGGTAATAAAAGTACTTTCCACTTTCATATATTTCATTATCATAATGCATCCTGTAATCCTAGTCCTAGTCCTAGTCCTATATGGCTTGGGCTGATTTCCACAGGACAAGACAGCAAGTGTGCTGTATTATATTATGTTCAAAAGTCAATGCAACGAAGGTAGTATATACCCAAATGCAATTTTTTTTATGAACACACGTATCTTTATTTACTACTGCTATTACGAACGAAGTCAGGTGAAATTTCCTATCTGCAAAAGCCGGTTCCCAAATTGCTATAGGTATTATATTGATTACCTGATAAAGATATAGGTATACACTGAGAAACCCATTTATCTCAGACTGGAGTGACACGAGATACATATATTTCGAAATTATATCTATATAGCTAAACTGGCAACTGGAACATTTTCACTTTCACTGTTTTGCTCTTGACGCATAAAGAGAACAACGTATAGGTACTTACATAAAAAGCATACTGTCAAATAATGTCTTGGATTTCAATCCCGTCGTTGTGGTTCTAGGTTACCAAGGACCATCATGGACTTGAGAATGAGGAAGTGGGTATCATTTCGGGTGCTTTGGATATGAAGACCAAAACAGTTAAGGATGTAATGACTAAATTGGATTTTGTATTCATGCTCCCCAGTGACGCAGTTTTAAATTTTGACACAATGGCCGAAATTGAATATCATGGTAAGGTCTTGGCAAGGTCCTTTTCAAATTTTATGTTAAGCTGATGATAACATGCATTTTGAGTACGTTGAAAAAAATAAAAAATAAATCAGCCTTGTGTATATTATAATATGCTTGGTGCATGGCTATGGAGGGGCAAAAATTAAAATTGCCAAGAAATTCATTCTCCTATTATTATTACCAAAAAGGAGAAACTGTGGTTTTTGATTTCAAAATAATTTTATATTAAGCAATTCTATAGATTATTCAGGACTTTAGTATATCAAGACTATATAGTTTTAATAGTTACAATTTTGAATGTCTTTACTTTATAAACATATATGCTCATTATCAAAGGAATTTTTGAAACGCCATAGCCACTTGGTGAGCCCTCGGCAAATATGTGTATAGCTTGCCTAAAAGAGGGTTTTAATACATTTTTGCACATGCAATCACGTAATGACCAAAATGAGAGTCGGTTTAAAATCACACTTAATTTTCCTGATAGTTCTCGCATTTTTTGTATACTCTAATAGTGTGTAAAAACAAATGATTGCCTTGGAACTCTGTGACCCACCCCACTTTGTCCATTAGCAAATAGCGTCTTCAAGTTTGCAGAAGTAGACTGTGTAGAAGAAGTCAAATTTCTTTTGATTTCATATTATGGGCTCGTAACTGTAATATTATGTAAATAAACAAGAGAGAAAATACGTGATGATATAATTACGGGTTGCCAAATGCTCATATCTACATGTTACACATGGCCATGGCTAATGCTAATATTATCGTTACTCGTTATTGTCGTTGCATATATTTATCATCTGAGAGATGAACTTTCTCCTTGTCCCACGTCATCTGGGACTTTTTGGATTGATATAATTAGGACAAATGGCAATTCAATTATCACTTATGGATCGTGCTATAATTATAAAATGTATTAATGTGATGAAAGTTTGTTGTAGACGTAATACGTAGATTGATTTGTATGACTCGTTGGAAGTTCACAACGGTTCGGGTGCAGTTTGTCGCGGGATTGAACTCGTCGGAAAGTATTTTATTTTCCACATGATTATTGGTCGGGATTGTAACATTTTAGTCACTAGTCAGCCAGCTTCCAAAAGTGGAATTATTTGTTCCTTAACTAATTTCAACTTAATTAAAATTAATTACATAAAACATAGGATATGAAGTTTTCGATTTCAGAAGTTACTGGCTGCAAATGGTTCGTATTTGGCTCTACACTATACTTTACTTAGCAATACGAATGCACACAATTTGACCAAAACTTGTCCGACGACGAACGCAATTCCGACGAACCACACACACCCCGACGACGACGACTGTATGTCCAACGAGTCATCTGGCTGGATACGAATGCGTAACATCTGAAAGTGATTTTTTTTCTCTTTTAAGGATACTCAAGAATTCCTATATTTGAAAGGGAGAGAAATAACATTGTGGCTCTGTTGAATGTCAAGCAGTTGACCCTGTTAGATGCTAGTGACCATATCCCTCTCCGGACTGTTATAGAGTTCTATCAAAATCAATTATTTTATGTCTTTGAGAATACACGGCTGGACTACATGTTTCGTGCTTTCCGAGAAGGTATATCTGAGACGCAGAGTTTCTAATTTCTTTTTATTCATTATTTAAAATAATATTATATTGTATAACATATATGAGTCATCATCACACATCCTTCATTCCTACATTCTCAACCCTCTTGATTTTATGTTTGAAATCGGTCAAAAGGCAATCAAGGATCGTATTCACTTCCATTCCCAGTCCCATTTACAATATTTACTGTGTGAGATTACTATATTTTTTATCTAGGAGATATTTTATGTGTCATCCCTTGAAATACAATACGGGGGCACATTGTCAGTATATATATTGCCACGTAATCTTGTCTGGTTCTGGTGTCTAACGAGGAGCAATAAGATTGATAAACTTTATTACATAACCCATTCAAATGCATTGGACTCAAAGAAGAATTTAGCCTTAATCATCCATAGATTCCGTGTGTACCGGTTCAGTTGTAGGTTCATAAATGAGTGGTAAAATATTTTCTACCTTTTAAACATTATTGTGGGAGTGTGTGAACCCTTTATTTCTCATCAGAATTTATTTCACTTCTCTATAGCTGACACTGATTAGGTACATTATAATAATATCGTGTAACTTGATCAAACAAATGGATTATACGCATTATTTCCCTTCCCACACTAATATTATCTTCATATATCCAAGACGTATAATATCTACTAATTCATTATCTTAACTATCTGTAATTTGTTTATGTAATTAAGTGCCTAGTTGGTTTCTAGATTTTTCTTATACTATCGGCCCATGTATCTATTAACTGTCTTCTAATAGTCAATTTTTTTTTCACTTATCAAAATCCAATTTAAACTTCAATTTTTTTGAAAGGTTGCAAGCGTTTTAGATTATTATGATGTAGGAATTAACTGACGATGAGTCAGTTAAAAATTAAGCTTGGATGGGGATTTAGAATCCATATTTCAAATATCGGTAACGGGGGCAATTCGGCTTCGGCCTTTGAGGTTATGAACTTAAAAACGGAAAACAGAGAGCTTTGTGAATTCCGCCACATGTTTACAGATATAATATGTAGAGCTTCAACGACGTCGGCGGTCGGCGGCATACAGTTGATTAGATACTCACTTTAATCCAGCATCCGGCTAATCTAAAGGGAAATCAGAATCTAACTTATTATTTAGTGCTTACCATTATGTAAAGAATGAATTAGTCAATAGGCTATCGCTGCGGTTGTAGTTAGATTAACTTTATTGAGGATCATGTTAGAGTAAAAATAAAAATAGTTTTCCTATGTACAATGCGGTGTGACAAAGTATCTGTAGTAGACAAAGCTATATAGTCACAACGGGTTGTTGTTGTCCTTCATTAAAATTGGTTTGTTGGAAACTGCAATAATGTACTGTATATCGTCTGTGAAGAACCAAAATGTCCCATATCCAATTTACGCTAAACTTAAAATGAGCTACTTAATAAAAAATACTAAATTAATTGGATACGTTTAATGTTAATTATGAGTTTAAAAAAGTGCAATATGTTGCATTTGTACGTTTTTGAAAATTGTAAAATGTTCTAATTACACGTTTTTGAAAAGTGTAAAATGTTCTAATTACACGTTTTTGAAAAGCGTAAAATGTTCTAATTGCACGTTTTTGAAAAGTGTAAAATGTTCTAATTACACGTTTTTGAAAAGTGTAAAATTCTATTTTCAAGCTCTATTTACATGCCTTAAGGATTACACGATATTCATATATTCTTTGTAGACAGTGCATTTCGTATTTAAGTAAAAATGGATATGAGTCATTTTGATTCTTCACAGGCGATATTATGTTCATTTTATTAATTTCTAACGTGCCGATATCTTTCGCTTTAAGGCTTATACTATACACACAATCTAAATTTGTGAGCTTGTATTTTAGTATTGTCAATTCATTGCGTCTTTTAATCTTCATACTGGCTATTTATAGATCACAAAACAACCTTATATTACGCTATAGCTTAGGTTTTTTAATAACTTTTTCACCTTTGTATGACTGCAGTGGTAGCGGCAATAACTAAAGCTTTATGAGCCTTATTAATATATATATGTACCTACCTGCCTACCTACCCATTTATGAGCCAAAACCCTGATAGAATTCCTACTAGGTCGCGGTCACACTTTACTACATTTGACTGAGTGAGTGAGTGAAAACTAAATTTGTAATAATTCTTTAACTTGTATTTTATGTAGGAAATCGGGGACACATGGCTTTCGTTCAGAGAGGTAAGTAGTCCTTTATTATAACTCTGGGATATAATTTAACATGCCAAACAGAATAGAAAAATAGCAACTAACTATATGGAAATGGATTTAATGGATTTTTAAAATTAAAATAATTTAGTTAATGATGATGGTCCTGGAGATCCATACTACGAGACAATTGGGATAGTCACGATGGAAGATGTTCTGGAAGAATTACTTCAAGCTGAAATCATGGATGAAAGTGACGGTATGTAGTTTTTTTGTCTTCTGTATTTCTCCTTTTTATATTCTTTAACAAAGTTAAAGTGCCTACTTTGGAGAAAGTGGATTTATACACACATAATACGCATATTATACTGTGCCAAAGCAACAGTCCAAGAACAAAAAAAAACTTCACTTGCTCACTTTGACTTTGTCGTATTATCCTAAGGAGAGAGAGACAACAAGGGGGCGGGGTCTCGGTGGGAGGTAGTCGTTAGCTCAGTGATGCATGAGATTACCATTTGGAGGGGGAAACATGGGAATATTATTCACTCAGACAGTGAAAGGCATTGTCATCCTCATATCGTCATCGTGCTAAGTGCGATTAAGTAAAATCCTCAAAAACTTCCCACTACTACTGACTACTGAATAGTACTGACTGACTGACTGACTGAGTGACTGACTCAGATTTGAGATTGAGGTACCTCACACTCACACATTTTGGGTGGTTCGTTTGGTCACATTCCAGACTATACGGCAAACCATGGCCATGTAATTTCGGCATGAAAGTCATGAAAAGACATAGAGCCGAGTTTGTTCCGTTGCCAAGCACATTTATTATTGATTTTCCTGTATGTAATCATCGCATCCAAAAATCGCAGTCCGTGTATTGATTATAATACATATATACATACAAACATACTCACTACATGCGGGATTGACACGGTCCGGAGCATACACAATCTTGTGTTTATGATTATGGTTAGTGTTTCTCTTGTGGATTAGATTTTTTTTTCGCATTTGAGTTTGCATGTTTGATTTCTTCAGCTATACCTATACGTATATATTTTTGAGTGTTCTGATTTAAATAAGAGACTGAACGCGCGTTGAGTATTATATCCCTTCGTGACCGCTCTCATATGGTTGTATTGAAGTTAATTAATAGGTGTAGAAATTCTTCTCGTGGGTGCAGAGTTCCGCACGCACTCCCTTTGATATATGTTTTATATTTAAAGAATTTTCTTTTCAATTTTAAGTGGACGCAGGTCATTCAATTCCTATGTATATTATACGATTTTTTCAAATTATGGATTTTTATATCAGTGCGGAGCAATTGTGCGAATGAGGGTTAGCACATGATTTTAAGCTAATTAATTACATGCAATATTATTTTTAAATGAGCTCCCACTGCTCACATATTTATTATACGAATGCACATGTTTTTGAGCATTATGCAGTTAACCTCGAACTGACTGATGGTATGGCATGGTATGGTATGGTATGGTATGGTGTGACGATGTTAGGAGAGTATATGATTTTAGGACATATTACAAAGCAGCACGGGCACTGTGGAATCCTTTGCGATCTTCACAATTGAGAGAAGAGCTTCTTTACGTATTTATTATGATTTTGTTATATATATTTTAGTTGGGAAGTTGCAAGCGAGGAAACCGAATTCACAGAGGCCAAAGGATGCACCCTACATGCTGCACAAGAAGTTCAAATCCGCAGTCCGAATCCCACCTTCACTTGGACTGGCAGCTGTTCAGTATCTCAGTGCTTGTGAGACCACATTTTATTTTTACATCGATTTTGTCAAAGTACATATATATACATATATAGCTACGGAAACCATAACATTTGAGAACAGTGCCAGACTTGAACTAGATATATGTATGGGTATATAGTCGTCGAGTCGACGACGAGGAGGACGACGAGCGTAAATCTCCAGACTGCAGTGGAATCCCGCCACAGTTTAGAGGTTTTCGTCTTTACAGTCGGCTGCACTCTGGAGGTTTATTTTCTTTTTCGTCCACGATATATATTTCTTGTTGTATGGAACTCCTCAAGGTGAAGGAGGAAATAGGAACAAGTGAAACACAAAGTGGGGTTACGTATATATAAGGAGAATTAAAAGAAAGTTTTGTACATGGTTTTTATGCAGCAACTGAGAAAAACTATCGAGGTTTTTTTTTACCAAGACTTGCTGACGCAACTTCGTATATAATATAATGCTTATAATTTACTGTTTGCTACTCATCCAAGTCATTTTTTTTGTGTGTCCAATTTATATTGAAAAATGTAGAAGTACTGACTGAGAGAATCTCTAACTAACGTATTCCGTATCATTGTCATGTTTTTTTTTTGTTTATGCTATTATTATATGAGGAACTGGGAAAATATTATAGGATAATTTGACCAAACTATGATAGAACTGCATGGCCGACACCATTGAGACATGTTGAGGGTCTAAGCTGCTGCAGTATAATCGCAGTCGCAGCTTGCATTTCAAGACTCTCCCAACAACTGCTTCTGCTTATATGAGTAATAACATTAAATAATGTATGATCCAGCACAATGCACAAATAGCAAATCGGCAAATGGTGCAAAAGAAGAATCTCTTCTTTTTTTTTCAAAGATTATAACCATTTATTATCGCATAGCATTTGAGTCTTGAAATGTACAGGATGCCACATAACTTTTGCTCCCCTACCAACAGTCTAAACGTGGGATGGGATTAATTAGTTTTAAATGAATTTTATAGCGAATCTAGGAAAAAATACTCATTTTCAAACTCAATTAAAAAATCCGCGTGCATGAAATACTGAACCAAAGTCGTTTTTTTTCAAATTTAAGTGTAGGTAGGTAGCTACATGTAAATGCCCAAAGAAAAAAATCTAAGGATATTTATATATCAAATTTGTAAAACAAAACAGAAAATAATTTTGATAGACAACAAATGTAGGGAAATAGCACTTATTGAAGACGAATTATTCCAGAATTAATACAGAAAATATGTATTAGTTAAGAAATTTGCTATATAGAAAAAAAATCGATGTTGGTTCAGCTTTTCATACATAGAAGTTTCTTTTACAAACTGATTTTCAAAATCATTCGTATCTTTGACAAGTAACCCGGCCCGTCATACGGACGGAATGTAACAGCATTTATGAAACTTTATTATGTTTACACAACACAAAGACAAATGATTTATATTATCGCAGGACAAACAGAGTTTTGTGCATTTTTAGCAAACTTTTAAGATACCAAAATTACAATTTATTAATGAACTT
>JAQFZE010005201.1:0-10506 GCA_034695245.1 Dicyrtomina saundersi | reverse complement strand
GTCTCTAATAGATCCCGGGGGGTCTCTAATAGATCCCGGGGGGTCTCTAATAGATCCCGGGGGTATCGCCATTATATCATATGGGGTGGTCTCTAATAGATCCCGGGGGTGTCTCTAATAGATCCCGGGGTCTCTAATAGATCCCGGGTCTCCAACAGATCCCGGGTCTCTAATACATCCCGGGGCTTGGACAAAGTTTAAAATAGATCCCGGGTCTCCAATATATCCCGGGTCTCTAATAGATCCCGGGTCCAGGGCAAAGTTTCACGTATATCCCCCCGGGATCTATTTGGAGTAATTACGTTCTATCGACATCGACTTCCGACGACTTAGTAAATCATGTAATAATAAAATAAATACTGTGTAAAAACCCCATAAGTTTAAATAAACAACTGAAAATGATTTAGTTTCACAATTTAGTTAAATTACTGCTACTGCTAACTGTAATGTCCGTATGAATCGATGAGTGATAATATTTAAAAAAAATTTCACAACAATTAAATACACAGTTATAGGGCATAGCATCGTCAACATCAATGAATTCATTGACATTATTGTAAGGTATTTATTGTTGTTATTTTTACTGGGGATTTTGTTTTTAAATACACAATAATTTGGACGAATGCCATCTCGTTAATATTCTTCTCCGCCTTCGCCTTCGCCGCCATGAGAGTCCATGCCCACTTCCTCGTAGTCCTTTTCAAGAGCTGCTAAATCTTCACGAGCCTCACTGAATTCTCCCTCCTCCATACCTTCCCCCACATACCAATGCACAAAGGCTCGTTTCGCGTACCTTTATTACATAATGAAACACACCAATCAATTTTAAATATAATTTGAAATATGTCATATTCAACACTAGTGTAGATAATCATCAACTTACATCAGGTCGAACTTGTGATCCAATCTTGCCCACGCTTCAGCAATAGCTGTCGTATTTGACAACATGCACACTGCCCTTTGAACTTTGGCTAGATCTCCACCCGGGACAACTGTGGGGGGTTGATAGTTAATGCCGACTTTAAATCCCGTGGGGCACCAGTCCACAAAACAAATTGTCCTGCAGATACATTTAAAAAAAATAATCAAAGCGATTCTACATTACTGTTCACTGAGTTTTTAGCCAAGTTTCCTATGTAGTGTAATATGCTGTAATATAATACAAATTGTATACCTTTTAGTTTTGATGGTGGCGATGGATGCATTGACATCCTTAGGAACGACATCACCCCGGTAGAGCATACAGCAGGCCATGTATTTCCCGTGTCGTGGGTCACATTTCACCATCTGATTTGCCGGCTCGAAGCATGCGTTAGTGATTTCAGAGACTGAGAGCTGTTCGTGGTAGGCCTTCTCAGCACTGATGACTGGAGCGTAGGTGGCCAGGGGGAAGTGGATTCGGGGGTATGGAACCAAGTTGGTCTGGAATTCAGTCAAGTCCACGTTGAGTGCCCCGTCAAAGCGGAGGGAGGCAGTGATTGAGGAGACAATTTGGCCAATGAGTCTGTTCAAGTTCGTGTAGGTGGGTCGCTCAATGTCAAGGTTACGACGGCAAATGTCGTAGATGGCCTCGTTGTCTACCATGAAGGCGCAGTCGGAGTGCTCCAGGGTAGTGTGTGTCGTGAGGATTGCATTGTAAGGCTCCACGACCGCTGTGGATACTTGGGGGGCGGGGTAGACTGCAAATTCTAACTTGGATTTCTTTCCGTAGTCTACTGAGAGTCTTTCCATCAAGAGGGAAGTAAATCCTGAACCAGTGCCTCCACCAAAGGAATGGAAAATTAAAAAACCCTGAAGTCCCGTACATTGATCAGCTAGTTTACGAATTCGGTCCAAAACCTATCCAGGACAAAAAAAAAGTAACAAAACAATGGGAGATTAATTTTCATCATTTTATATATTTTTAATTTTAAAATGTAATATCGTCTGTAACGAACCAAAACGACCCATTTCCATTTATAGCTAAAACAATATGTACTATCTACAAAAATATTTCAACATGTCTTGAAAGCATTTAAATAGACCATTTTGCACTTTTCAAAAATATGTAAATAAAACATTCTGGAATTTTCAAAAAACATGTAAATACAACCTTTAACACATTTAAAAAAACGTTTAAATAGAACATTTTACAATTTTCAAAAACATTTAAATAGAACAATTTGCACTTTTCAAAAACTCCTAATTAACATTTTACGCTTGTTTCTCTTTTTGTTTTTATGACAGCTCATTTTGATTCGAGCTTAAATTGGAAATGGGTCATTTTGGTTCTTCACAGACGATACAGACAGTTTAAATTCTTAATAATCTCGTCTGATCGGTATAGTTTCGCAATAAAATTATATAATGTGTGCAAGAGTAAAAAAAAATCGAACCAAGTCAATAATTTCCTTCCCAATTGTATAATGCCCACGAGCGTAATTATTTGCGGCGTCCTCCTTTCCGGTAATTAACTGTTCAGGATGAAATAATTGACGGTATGTTCCTGTCCTCACCTCGTCTGTAATGTGCACATTATATAGTTATTAATATCAAAGCTAATTTGTAAGCTGTAAGTTTCATTGGTGTTTGAGTTCCGGATTTTACGAGCATGTACACATTTTTTAACGATTATTTCCCTGCAGCTTTCAATGTTGTAAATTCGTATAGTAATGGCTACTAGTTACTAACCGATGACAGTGGGCTCTAAGTCGACCATAACTGCTCTGGGAACATGCTTTCCAGCTCCAGTCTCACTGAAAAATGTGTTGAAAGAGTCATCTCCAGCTCCACAAGTTTTATCCGATGGCATCTGTCCATCCGGTTGGATTCCATGTTCCAGGCAGTACAACTCCCAGCAGGCATTTCCAATCTGAACTCCGGCTTGGCCAACATGGATTGAGATGCATTCCCTCTAAATTAGTTAAATTTAATTAATTACTAAATATAGTCTACATTTGCATATGAAATGAAAGTTACTGTGAATGAAGCTGCTTCATCAATTATTTTTAAATGTATAATAGTTATAAGTTTTAAGGGCCCCTGTAGATAACTTTAAAGCTGTACTAATATACATGCAATAGCCTCGAGGGCAAGCAAAGCATATTATAGCACTAAACACAGGAAAGTTAACCCTGAATTATCTGGTTGCCATGGACATGGCCATGGAAAATATATTAACTTCAAAAGTTTGCAACAAAAAGAAAACTAGATTGCCCGACCTTCGAAGAGAAGGCGATTGTTTCTGTGTGAAATGCACTGCTTTCAGAGGTTCGTCAAGCCAACATAACATTTATTTTTTAAAAGTGTATACAATATTTAAAGCCATAGCCATAGTAATGGTACGCAACACAGTGCGCAGTCCGCGCAGCGTCAAAGATATATTAAATTGCGTGTATAATGCGTATGCGTGTGTTAAGTAGGAAAAAGCTAAAAACAAATTAAAGTAATGATAAACTATTAAAACTACAAAAATCCGTATATATATCTTACCATTTTACTGATTAGTGTGATTTATTACTTTTATATTACGATTAAAATTGAATTGAAAATCGTCAGTGATGAGACGACAGACGACTTTATTTTTGTAAAAACGCTGGAAAAATGGGATGAAAAAAAAAATGCGTCTGATTGAATGGAGAACAAAGTGAAAAATGGCGGCTGAATCTGGAAATAAATATTTCTTCCTCCTTTGATCTTTGAAACTGAGTATTCTCATTGGTCATTTAACTACATAATAATGTAACTGCAATGAAAAAATAAATAAATATATACCATTCGTACAATGTTTCCTTAACAATTAAAACATCAAAATTAGTTGATTGCCGCCATTGCATTACCGGCTTACCGGTAATTATATGTCGGAATATTATGTCGATCAATTATAGGACACGAGACCGCCGTGCTGATAACGATAATAAACTGATAATGAAGGACTGTTGTGAACCAATGGAATATGCAATGAGATTTTTATGTGAGGTTATTTAGCAAAAGGTTATTCTACTTTTAGAAGTATTCGATTATTAATCATTTAATTAAAGTGCCTGATCTATGAAATGCTCTCTGCCCCTTCAATAATAATTAAATTTAAAAATATTTTTCCAACAAAATTAATTGATGAAAGTCACACACACACAGCTCTTTTATTTTTACAATCAGAAATTCAAATTACATTTAAGATATAATAATAATTATACGAAGAATGGAGTGATATGAGCCAGTAATACTCTGATTTTTTTTTTTACGATAATAACATACATTATGAATAAAGGTTTCGTAATTTCGCTACACTAAAAATTGTAGGATTTCAACTAACAATTAAAATTGGAATCCAATTATAGGAAACAAACACAAAGACACTACACTATACAATAAATAACCAAAAATATACACAATTACAACCATTTTAAATTAAATTAAATTAAAATTATTAAGGTGCAAGGGCGAGCTGACTTCTCATATGTGGATAGGGAATAATGACAAATAAATGATGAGCATGAACTTGTTTCCTCATGCAGTCGTGACAGAGATCATAATCTAAGCACTCCAGACACTTGTACCGGGGTCCAGTTAAAGGAGCGTCAGTCTGGCACTCATCACAAAAAGCACCAAAGTGCACCACTGTCGGATCCGTGAATGGATTATTCCTCAAATTCGAGATGCTCAGTTCTGATTTGGATGGTAGTAGCCCGAAAAATTGACTTAGCATGTCAGGGTCGGTTATCACAGCAAATAAATGGTGAGGATGCAATTTCCTCATCATACAATTTCCACAAAGATCAAAATCGGGACACACCATACATTTGAAGCGTGACCCAGTGATACGGACATTATTCCCCAAATTACAACCGTTGCAATAAGCATCGTGGACCACTTCTTGGACTTGAGCAGCTGGTACTCGATCTGGTTCTGGTATACGTACGGGTAGACTACCATGTGTTAAAATGTTACCACCCCCACCCTGTGCACCAAGTACTGGAATTTCTTCATCTACGAAAACTTTGCTCTGTATCTGAAGTACAATTTTCCATTTCACTACATCGTGTAAAAAACAAACATAAAATATTAAATAATATTACCTACATGTACTATTATACACCAAGCCAAAATATTTTATTTTATGCCAAAAGTATCATTTATCATACATTTTCCCGTTCCTTCTTCTAAAGAAATCAGAGCGGGGAAATATTTATACGGAACGGAAAATAAATCCTGTAGTTTTGAAACACTTCGAGAACCATTTTCATTTAGCTTAATATGGGAGGTGAGACCTTTCCATTCGAGAGATGTGGACTAGATTGACAAAAACAATATAGCTTAAATTTACCAGTATTTATGCATTTAAACATTTACATACCCGAATTCATTATAATTTAATAAAATAATTAAATATGCAATAAAATTCTTAGTAATGCTATTAGCTATATAAAAGTACATTTTCGGAATACGCATGTGTATTATCAGCTGAAAGCAATTTAATGGACACATCATATTTACGAGCCATTTTTTCACTCCCCAGAATGAGCAATGTCCAGGAGATGACGAGTTCCTGTGGTTTCTCCATACATTTTAATGCAAATGTTTCGTCCTTTGTTTGAATCACAGCCAGCCGTTGATATATCCCTTTCCCATGCTCATCAGTATCATCAAAAGCAAAATTATTGTAATTATGATTATGTAGTAATGATGGCGGAAATAGGTTTTCATCAATTCCAAGCTCTTCTCCATAGTTGTAAGTGAAGTATGGTGCATTATGGCTGCAGATTAAATGCTCCAAAATATTTCCTTTTGTAAGACTCTCCCCACATTCCAGTCCCAGATGTGAGCAGTACTTTAAAGCCCTTTAGATAATATAGTTACAGCAATATAGCCACAAATCAACATATCGTCTGTGAAGAACCAAAATGACCCATATCCAATTAAAGCTACAATCAAAATGAGCTGTTATATTATAACAGTTATAAAAACAAAATGAGAAACATGCGTAAAATGTTAATATTAAGAGTTTTTGAAAAGTTCAAAATGTTCTATTTACATGTTTTTGAAAATTACAAAATGTTCCATTTTTTTTGTTTTGGAAAAATGCACAATGTTCTATTTACATATTTTTTGAAAAGTTAAAAATGTTCTACTTACATTTTTTGAGAAAAGTGTAAAATGTTCTATTTACATGTTTTTTAAAAGTGCAAAATATTCTATTTAAATGCTTTCAAGACATGTTTCAATATTTTTGTAGATAGAGGATATTGGTTTTAGCTAGAAATGGATATGGGTCATTTTGGTTCTTTACAGACGATATTAGGTATATTTCTTCTACAAAACTTCTTTAAGTTATTGTAAGCTATACTATATATACGTATAGCTACGCTCATTAATACGAATAATTGAAACAACTTGAAATTTTTTTATGAGAACTATAAATCACGTCATTTTATAAGGACATGAATATAATAACATTATATAGAAAATTTTCTCCGTTACAGATTACAGTTCCATAAAATGCGGATATAAAAGACTTAATTTGGATCTCACTTACGAGTAGAAGCAATGAAATTGGTGCTCCTCAAAACTGCTCCCACTGTTATGCAACAGTTCCTTGCACCCCAGCTTACTAAATGGACAAGGTCGTCGGGAGTCTCTCACTAAATTCTCAACAGCCAAAGCTTTAATCTTTTTGACGGGCAGTTCATCTCTACAACATGGACAGGCACTCACTCTCTCAATGCACTTGCCACAAAGGAGATGTCCGTTGAAACATTGGTAGATTGGAGGTAGGAGATCTTCAAAGCAAATTGGACACTCGTATTCAGAAACCTGGCGGGGAGAAGCAGCGCTCGACACAGACATACTTTTAAAACTGTTCTGTTTAATGGTTACAAATTGTCTTGTATTTCTGTCTGTGATTTCTATTAGTATTCAGTGGTCAGTGATTCGAAATTCGAACTTGAGACACCCTGTAGCTGTAACATGTGACTGTATAGTTTCTTTTGTGTTCGGGATATAGCTGTTTTATAATAAATTATGCTATTTCAGGCGGGCAATTAATTACTATTGTGATGATTGGGATTGCCAAAATATTTTGTTACTGGTTACTGCTATGCACTCTACACTGCACTGGCTATTCTTATTGCGGATAGTACACTGACTGACTGTACTCTCTTATAATATTTCTGATTGTGTACTATAATTATTAACTTTAAAGTTGAACCGTGCATATTTTTTATCTTTCATATAAATATTGAAGACGAAAATGACAGTGACAGTATTTACACACAAATCTAGAATTTCAAATTTTGGCTGTAACTTAATATTTAATAAGAAAGACTGAAACAGCATATCTATGTATACTGAGTGCTAGCTGTGCTTGATTTTCTATAAATAGATCGGCAGTGAGTATACAAAAATACAAATAGAACCTAAAGATAAGGATTTAAATAGATGCAACCAAAATGGGATAAGCACGACGAGTCAGAACAAAACAGAAATGGCCAGCCAGCAAGTATAACGAGAGACGGGAAAACATCTGTATAGCCTAATGCCAAAAATCATGGCATTACTAAAATTATTACTATTATAATCTAATTTTTTATTTTAATCTAAATCTTATAATATAAACTAAAAGCTTCAGCTTCTACATATATTTTTTTTTATTTCGTAAAACCAAAACCAACGGTTATAATAATAATTATTATTAGTTAGTGATAAATTGCAGCAAATTGCAGGGGATGTTGATGTAAAAGTAAATCCACAGGGTAGTTGTATTATCTATAGGTGTACTTAGGTAATTGTAATTTAGTGCTGAGTCTGACTATGACAACGACAACCAGCTCCACAGCCTTAATACAGTAGCGAGGCTACTGACATATTACTTGTATATTATGATATTATCATAAAATTATGAGCGTCAATTTCTACTTTTATTCCATGGCTTTAAACTTCAAACGATGTAGACTAAGACCAATGTAATTGTGTGACAAAGTGTTGTAATACATAGGTATTTATGAATTTAATGTAATTGATGCATTCTGACATTCTGACATAAGCTGCCACAATCTTTAATTCTGAGTCAGTCTGAACTCTGAACTCCACATTATACTATATTATCTTAATTATGTAATACACATATGTACATAGTACTATATACATATGTGTGGTAAATAAAAGTATCAAAAGTAGAACGTCTTTTTACTGTCCTGTGTCAGCAATTTTATAACCGCTATCTACTTTTTAATAAACTTTTTAATGCTCATTACTCAACTATAATAAAACTTATATTATGTATATCTAATAATTTTATGTGATTACACTATTAAATGTCTTAATTAAATGTACATACGCACACATACACGCAAAAATTGTGTACTCATTAAAATGAAATGCTTGAAATTCAAATGTATAAATATGATGATTCATCCTCTCAATAAAACTAACATAACAACAATAACAAAAATAATACTACTACTTTGAAAAGAATGAATGACCTTTCAAATAGTTTAAAAACAACATGGATTAAGGAGGATGTTGAACGACAAAATTCTCCTTCGTAGAAATGTTATGCGTCGTGGACAGCTTACAGTGAGGGACACTTGGAAATCTTATCTCTTTATGCTTCATAAATTAATACAAATTATTAATACTAATCTTCTATATAATTTCTAATTAATTCTATATTACGAAGTTTAGCTTCGTCGTCTATGCTCGTAAGTTCCTTCAAAGGCAATCTACTAGTTTGTTTGTATCTTGAGCACCATTTCCCAGGAAGCTATAATTTTACAAAGAATCTTTACATTCAAACTATTACGACAACTTTTTGTGTTTTATAATAAATAAATTTGAATTTTCACTTATATGTACAACTAACTACTTATAACAAAATGTTTTCTATATAGTATTTACATAATGTATCAACAATAATAACATGTCAACTGATGTAAATTACCTGTCAGAGTCTCTTCAGGAAGTGAATAGAGTGCAGGCATGTACATATAGGGAACACAAAAGGAATTCCAATTAGGAGTGTCACCCATAGGTTGCACACTGCATACTGGGCCCATCCACTCCAAAGAAATTGTCTACATAAAACATTTGACAGAGAATCAAGAGAATATAAATTTTTCGGTTTACATAGTTATTAAATGTAAATATGTTTATTCAAAATGTCAAATAGAATATATGCATTATTTCTTACTTTTGATATCATTGAGGCGGGTGGATGACAGACTGAAAATAATTTCATGGAAGCCGAATACGAATTAGCCACGCCATTATTCCCAAATACAAACAATGTCCAGGAAACGATTTGCTCTCGTGTATCCAGAATTGCTTTGAGGAAAAATGTTGGTTTCGAAGTGTGGATCAAAAGAATCCGTTGCTCCTGCTGCTGCCCGTCATTAAATACCCGTCGTGGTAATGGCTTTAAATAATCTTGCGTAATTCTTAGCTCCCCTCCAAAATGATAATAAGCGGAACCGGCCACACCATGATTTAATACCAAATGTTGTGGAAGGTCCTCCCGTGTCAACTTCTCTCCACAATCAAATCCAATGTTAGAACAGAAATCTAAGCTTCTGTATGGAATAAAATGGCGTAATGAGTGAAATCAATTATTTAAAAAGTACTTTGTAACTGTTAAGTACAAAAGTACGGATGACTATACAGAAACGGAGGATAATAATGATTCACTCATCCCCAAAATACATTTAAGCAGTTGCCTATTTAATCAATCAATAATAATATAACAGGATTATACATTTAGTTCAATACTTACGCAAAGGAGCAGTCTAATTGATGAATCTCAAATCCATTGTACTCCAATAATGCATCACAGCCATTCTTACTAAATGGACATGGTTTTCGAAATTGCCGTATCATATCTTCGATCTCCACAGCTTTGATTCTTTTCTTTGGTAACTTTTCTCGACACATTGGACAAGTGGTTAGCTCCGCTAAGCATCTGTCACAAACTAAATGTCCATGGACGCAAGTTAAGTAGATGTCAGGGGGGTAAAGCACTTCGAAACAAACAGGGCACTCGAGTTTTAAATCCTCCGATATTTCGTTCATTACAGACACGGAAATTTTGCCGGGGAGCAACATTTTTCCTTTTAAAGTCTGCAGTACTACTGAAGACAATGATTTAGCTTCACCACTTTCTTCACTTCCCTTCCTATGAGGAGACAGAAGGTAGACAGTGGAAGGCGTATTTTAGCCTCAACTTCAAGCGTATAGCTATCCGCATTTAAAAACCCCCTATTTCAAATGCCATACAAGATAATTTAGGTATCAATGCGTAGACGTCATCACCATATTTAATGTCATGATACAAAAATGCAAACTAGGCTACTTTGCATAATCAATAATTTGTACCGTACTTCTACGTCTAAAAATGCAAATTAATGTTTAAAAAAATAATTTTGGGAGTGCGATACGAAAAAAGAGGTAGTATGAAAAAAAGGAACTCTATGTCGGTATACAAAGAAATAATAGTTGTACATGACCTTCAGATTTTATTACATACAAAATCATGTC
>JAQFZE010005200.1:0-10508 GCA_034695245.1 Dicyrtomina saundersi | reverse complement strand
AAACCTCAACGGCCTGGTTGAGCGTCATGAGTTTGATGAGTCTTTGATGCCTTGAATTTTGCTTTGAAGTCTACGTAAAGCTATTAATTAATCAAGCGAGTGCTTACTTTCAACATAAATAATCTCCTTTGTAGTTTAGTTACACACTGTAAAAATGTATAAAATTGGCTCGTCTTTTATTTTTAATTCACAATTTCTATTTATGTAGTTTAGCAACCATTATATTTGGAGCGCAATTAATTATGTAATGAATTGGTTTGGGTCTTCCTTAAAAAAGTTGAATTTACCTGTAATTTGATTTGGAGTTAGGAATAAGGTATCCGTGTTTTCATTAATAAAATTTGCAAGTAGTCAAATATGTGGTCGGTTCTGAGGGATTCGTTCGATTCATTTGCATATTATAATACAATATGATTTCCAGTCATTAAAAATAACAGTGATACGAGCCTTAGAAAATTTATTACATCTCCAATTTACACGCGACGTGATTGGGCTGATGTTTTATGATCTAAAATAAAGTATTTAATGTTCATAAGCAGCTGTTAGGCAGAAGTAATATTTTCCAAACTTAGGGCGGAAACTTTGTGTTAATCGTATTAAATCGTAAACTACATTTATACCTCTTTGCCAGTGAGGAAATATTTGTCATACATGTATCATTTTGTTTTTATTAGTTTCTGTTGAAATGCAGCTTTAACCCACAGCTATGATACTACGCGTTCACATTCATGTAAAATTCTTAAAATTCATATTGTCAAAGCCAAGGCGGAAAGAGTTTAATAAAATTCCTTTGCATTTAGGCACTTTTGCCCTTTGTGTCCATTTAGTCGTAAAGTGACGACGCGAATAATTACTTCGTGAAAGGACAAAGCTTTTTTAGTGCACAAACAATATCTCAATGGAGGAAGACATTAAAATAATGATTGGCTAAATTAACACTGTCAAACTTGCCAAAGTTGCCAATAGGATTTTTTTACAGCGCTCAGTGCTAAATGCAATGACTATATACATAATATTTGGCACTTCAATATTTCTTTAGTAGGAACAATGTAGCAATAAATATTGTATTTTTTCATCATGAACAAAAATTAATATGAACTTATCTCGCGACTAACTTTAAAATGACCATTACAAATAATTTCATCCTTTGTTTTACAAAATTTTTAATTAACTCGTGGATAATGCCCTTTGTTTCTACCATGACTTAATGGGAAGCAAGGGGTCGTGCATAAATGATAGCATCAAAATATTTACATTTCTAGGACCCCATGACTCCCTTGTGCCTTGTCATCAGCTTGACCATTGCCTATCAGCATAAGACGCCATCATTTTCCAAGCCCACCAATTGACCCTACCTGTGACCTCATGTATGGACGATCTCTAACAGATGGGCCAGTCGTAAATGAACGATTACCTACTTGTTTGATTGCCATTATAAAAACTAATCTGTAGAATTTCACAAAGTTACAATAACTTTACTAGAAGCCTTTTTAATAATTTATTGACTGTTGTCCCATAATTTGTAAAGGCAAGGGATTTATTACAGTTATAATTTATTATTATATCACAACGTTTTGTCCGTATTTCCAACTTTAATTAATTACAAGGACAATCATGTACTTTGTGTGCTACATACAACTTTGGATTCCAAGTTTATTACGGTAATAAATTCGGTGATGTCGTGATATGTAAATATGCCGAGCAGTCACGCCGGTATGATCGAAGCATTTCTTTTTAGTAGTTTTTAGTCTTAAACTAGTTAGGTAGTCACGTGAAGGAGAAGAATCAAGGCGGACGTATGAGGGTTTGTGCGGTCCAGATATTTGATTAATTTGTGTTTATTCTTAACTTGTTAATAACTTATGATCTGACAAGGGAATCTCACTGAAATTGGTTAGTTTCAAATTTGAAAAAGTGAAAGAGAAGAATAAAGTTACAACTTTTTTAATATACGAAAATTGTTATAAAATATTTAGAAGTAATTTTGTGTGGCTTCTTGTGACTTCATCGCCTCGGTCGTCAGCCGCTGAGCCAGGAGGTATTTTATTGTTCTGTTTATTGTGATTCATTGGCTTGCTGGTGGTTTAGATTTGATTTCTTCAGATCTGTTTTTTAGAACAATAACTAACAACTACTTAAGTATTTACAATTTATGAGTCTTGTATATTTACACAGAAGCTTTATGTTGTCACTCTGTCTCTTCCATGAAAAATAAGTGTAAGTAAATCGTATTTTAAATTGCCTCGATTTTATTTGATTATTGTTTTCAGATCCAACAACTATCACATACGAATCAGCAAATCAGCACTGCTGTGTATTGCAAGCCCGTAAAACCATCTCGACAGCCTATTTATCACATCATCATGGATATTAACGGGGACTCAAACAAGAAATTAAAGGCTCCTAAGGTGGGTTTTAATTGTATTTTGAATGCCTTCTATTGATTTCTTACACTTACAAAATTCATCAGCTATATATATTCTTCTATGAAACTGAACCGGATTCCTTAATCATTGTTAATAATGCATAGGTGTAACTGAATGATCATTGTGGCTGGTGGTTGCTATTACCATGCAAAATTTAAGCGTGTTCTTGCAATTTCTGTGAGGCCATAGAATCATTAACCAAAACCAACGAGAGTAGCAATTTGTTTCTGGATTAAAGCTACAGCTGACAGTGACACTCTGCGATTACATTTTACTCGACTATGGACTAATGAATAATAATTAATAATGGTTTTTCTTTTAGGATGAAAGACAGACCAGCTGTAGCGGATCGGAAGGTGGCGAGGAGAAAGGTGATAACGTGGCCCCACTAGATTTTGCTTTGGGAATTCCGGACGTAAGTCTTATATTAACATCATTATCCAAACAAAACATCAATTATGTATTGATGCGCTATTATTGCGAGTACGTGATATTTTCGTCTGTGGATAACATTTTAAATGTTTGGTTTTGCCTATTCCAGATTTTGGAGCATATCCTCAGCTGCCTGAGTCGTGAAACTTCGCTCGAATGTAGATTCGTTTCACACAACTGGCGTAGCGTGGCTACGAAAGTGATGAAGAAAAAGAAACGAAAAATCAGTATTACATTCAGCCTCCCAAGCGTTCCATCTTTCGTCGCCTCTACTCCTTCTTTACGGACTGTTGCAGAACTGATTTCATTTTTCGAAGATACTTACACCCAGGGGACGAGCCCTTTGGACTTGAGTGGGTTTCCGTGCAATGCACTTGATTTTTATAGTTGTTTGCTACTGGGTGATCCGGATGTACAAAGTTTGCTCGACGTTTACGGGAAGCACCTCAAGCGTTTATACTTCTGCTGTTCTTCATCATCTGAGGCGCAACGCGAGTCCGTTTTCATTCAGCAAGTCGAAAATCTTCTTGGGGCACAAGCGCCGAAGCTAGAAAGCCTTGTATTACAAGGTTTACAGCTAACACCGGAACTTGCTGACCTTGGTCAAAGTACTTGCAAAACATCAGCTTCCGGTCTTGAATCCACTGAAAAGAAATTGATAAAAAACAAACAATTAAACTTTTTAAGTTTAGAAGGTGCCACTAGAAGAGTTATCGACTTCATCGTTGCGATGTCACCGAATCTCTTTCAGATAGATCTTCCCAACTGCGGTGATTATTATTTATTGCTTGAGCCGACAAATATTCTTCACTATGTGAAACAATTGGGCCTCAACCCTGACATTATCTTTCGTCCAACAAACAACTGGATGAATATTAAATCACTCGAAGATGCGTTGCTTTCAGCACCAGAGCGTCAAGTTAAAAATCTCACTCCGATGGTGCAGTGCACATCGCTGAGTGTTTTCTTCGAAAAGCAAGATAACATGACTGACTACTTCAACTTCAATGAAGATGTTCGGCTCTGTTTTGAGCGAGTGATTAACAAAATCCTCGAGTCCAGTTGGAACTCGTTGGAGCATATTAGTTTTATGCATGCCGAGGAGATACTCAAAGTAATCAAATGGCCGCGAGTAATGTCTAAAGTCAAGAGCATTCTCTCAGAACCAAAGGAATCTTGTGGGTTGGAAATATTTCCATTGGATGGAAGTTTTAAAATCCAAAACACATTTCCGAAAATTAAAGAGATCAGTTTCGATGTGGCAATTGAGAGCATTCGGAGTTCAAGCGCAGAGGATTTTTTAAGAAAGTCAAAATTGGGACCCGTATCTACAAAGCGTGTTGATGTGAGGATTCTGGCAGATAGGGAGGATCGTTTGATTGATCTTGCAATTATGGGCGGCGAGGAGCGTCTTGTGGAATACTACTCTGAAAATTTGCTGAACAAGTTATTTACATGTGGTAACGTTCACGTTTGGTATGAGTTTCACCCGCTTTAGGAGTTTGAGCGGACCTACTCATTAAACATCGATCAGTTAAAAATTGCTGTGTGCTTAACTATATCATGTATCATGTTTGATATAGGTACTCATTTAATTAGGAATTAAGTTGACCAACCTTTAACCAGTACTTTTATAATCATTTCTAAATTACAAAAAACTAGTAGGTCATAAAGTCATCGATCAGTTTCGAATGTACAGCATGGAATTAACTCCTCGCTAGTATTTACAATTTTAAGTTATTTAAAGTTCGTGACCTATTATATAGTAGTTAACATTCTTTTTTTTTAAGTTCATCCTTACAATAAAAAATTTACTTATTCAACTATTCGTGGTGAGTTTTATTTTCGCAGTAATTAACTATACTCGATTTGTAGCAAAATTGTTAAGCATTTGAATGTAACATTCTGCATGTGTGCATATCTTAATAGCAATTAT
Source organism: Dicyrtomina saundersi (assembly GCA_034695245.1). Lineage (NCBI taxonomy): Eukaryota > Metazoa > Arthropoda > Collembola > Symphypleona > Dicyrtomidae > Dicyrtomina > Dicyrtomina saundersi. The sequence goes on along the minus strand of JAQFZE010005200.1, from coordinate 5,714 downwards.
TGAAATTTTGTTAAGTATGCATTAGCTTATTATTTTGCTAGAGCTGCTACTGTCAATGTATGTTCAAGTTAAGGGCATACTAAAGCGCATATTGTGGCGATTATGCAACCTGAATAAATCTTCCTCATGAAATTTAAAAATGGTACATAATTAGTCGCATGTGTTAGAGATAGTCCATAGGTCGCTCAAATTACGCACTTCATACTACCCAGGATAATATTTCTTAAAGAAATTCTCCGACTCCATGCCAACGAGAAGTAACCTTTTATTTATATTATCTTTGAATGCTAAAAAGACGTAGGAGCGTACTCGAGCCGATTTGTAAGTTCTGGGAGGAGGCCTTGAGGATTCGTAACATCTGCTACAACTGTCAACTGTAGTGAAGAGGAATAACCTGCCAAAACGTGCCGAATTTTAGTTGAATTTACAACAAAATTAATTTAGCTATGTGCACAGGGCTTACGTCAATATGATTCTTCACGGATATCATGCTAATTAGATTTATTGCTGAATACTGGTTAATTACAATTTTTATTCAAGCTTGCATATTTAATCTAACGAAATAATATAACACAGACGCTCAATTTCTGAAATAAAACAATGAATACTATTTAATTTAGTACTAATGAGCTAGAGAGCAAACCGTTCGCCTTTATCACCTCGCTCATTATTACAAGATGGAAAGCTACATTTTATATTCTATTGAGGATTCTTGGCTCAGCACTAGTTCAGCTGCGTTCATGAACTAAAAGTTCAAAGGGAAGGGGAGCCAAGACAATTCCGAAAACAGGTTCTCTGGAAGGAATGTTGTCAGAGTGGGACACGCAGAACTCTCGAAAGAAATTAGTGACGAGTAGAAAGAGCTGATCTCGTGCAAATTTTTCCCCTGGACAAATTCGTTTTCCAATACCAAATGGAGCCATCATCTCAGTTGCGGACTTTTTGAATTGTCCTTGATCATTTAAAAACCTTCCGGGATTAAATTCATCGGGATTCTTCCAGACGTTTGGGTCTTTGTGTAGTGCATACAGATTCGAAATGACCATCGTGTCTTTCGGACATCCTCCACGGTTCGATGGTGGACTGCAATAGGGGCGAGAGCTGAATTTCGAAGTACTTCAGTGAGGACTGCTTCCGTGTAGGGCATATCCTTTTGATCGTCGAGACAAGGAACTCTAGACTTATCACGACCAATCACTCTGTCAATCTCAGCGTGTAGTTTTCTCTGAACTTCTGGGTCACCGGCAACGTACATCAGAGTCCAGTCAAGTGTTGTGATTGTTGTGTCGATGGCTGCCATAACCATATCGCCTGTAGTAAATGCTTGATTTTTGTCTGCAGAAAGGAAATATAGAAGTGTAAATAGTATACGGGTCTATATAAGCAGAGTTTCAATAGTACGCGGGGTGTAATATTACACCAAATAATGTATGTACATATATAGCAACTTACGTGATGCATGAAAACTTGATTTCGGATCCGTTGTTTCTGCCACTGTGTTAAAATACGCCTGAGTCAAATTACTGGATTGCCCTTCCACAAAAACAGACCTTGCTTTCCCAATTTCTTCCTCAACAAATTTATAAATCCCTCGAAATGCTTTTACAGGTGGATTGAATCCCACTAAAAGTCCCAATTTTGAAATCCACGGAAAGAACCAAAATAATACTGATATTGGCGAACGGTTTATGGTAAACCCTCTAGAATATTAAACATAATATATTACATAATACTAATAGTTGCAACTTTTAGTAGCAAAACACCTATACTTTAAATTAAAGTAGTTATATATCTTGAAAAATAGTATAGATTAAATTTGTCCATGCCAACTGCATTTACTACAGAAATTTATGAAAATTTTAATTTAGTAAACTTACATGTGTAACAAGCGAATTAAATTCAAGAGCATAGGATCATTTTCTTCAAATCTCGACCCCATCACAGCGTCCCAAAATGAATTAATAACAGCAAATCGAAACATTTTATTGATTTGCATCGGTTTTCCAGAAAGTTGATCAATTTGAGATTTCACACTTTTAATAAAAGCTGCATTTTCATCCTGCATCCGAATTTCGATTGAACTCACGCCCACACCGAATTCTCTCAAAGTCTTCACTGTGTAGCGACGTTGCTCTAATTGATATGGTCCGTCAGTAAACGCGAAACCTGTATTTAAAATATTTGGATTTATTTTTGTTTACATTTACAAATTCCTGTAACGTTTTAAGATTTTATATAGTTTATATTTATGTAGTTACCTCTTCGATTACTAATTTCAGTAAAAACTGGGAGGAGTGGCCGCCCGGAAAATTCATGCATGCTGAAAGCCTCTTTCACTGACTTTGCGTCATTTAGAATTACTGTTCTATAGTCATAATAAGTATCTCTTTAAGTGTTTTTTGAATTATGAAAACATTATTCAAATTACCACGTTACTACAATTAATATATATGTAACTATATTAATTATAAGGAACTTGAATTTTAATATATACAAAATAAACCTCACGGGATGCTTCCAAATCTGACAGTGAAAATGGACCCATAGATTTTGGTCCATTCCATAAACGTTGCTGCCGGATTATTTCCAAGAAATGGAATGTGCCCCACAATGGGTAAACCCCATGGTCCTATTTTTGAAACAAATAGTGAATTTTATAACGTTTTATTGAACCATGAGTATGTTGCAAATATATTTAAACTATAAATAGCTACTAACATTAAGTAGCAATTAAATAATTATTTACATTAGAGCTGCATACGTTAATTGAAATGACGTACCAGGAGGCAAAGTGCTGTATTTTTTATTTCTTGTATTGCTTAAAATAAAAACTCCGATTGTAAAGGCTACAAAAGCCACGAGAATCCCTGTCAAAGTCAACATTTTAAATTGAATAATAGTGGAACTGCGACTATAGTTACTGGTTTCAATGATTACTGTCGTGTGGAATTACTAATAAAATGTGTAAATTGGCGATCGGAACTGAATACTGCTGAAAAATATGTCTTTTACTTAATTGTATGATTGTATGTACCCAATACCCAATAAACTTTGACAAGACTTAAATAAATACGTGCAAACAAAGGGGTTTAGACTGATACGGTAAAATTATCATGAAGATCTTTCCTCGTAGTGCGTAGTATTTAAAGATACAGGCATATCTTTAAAGCCCTAAACGAGATAATAAATTCTGTTTAGGGATCGTCAATAAATAACGCCATCGAAATATCTCAATTTTCAGGACCCTATGCCTATGACACTCACTTCATCAGGCATAAGCATTGCGTAAATTTCTATTTTTATCATGGGATGTCATCAGTATCCAAAGAGACCTATTGAGTCTACCAATGACATCATTTGTGGGCGACCCCTTAGTTATCATCTTACTAATGACCGATTGCAAAACATCAGTCCTGTTAAAAGAATAAACAATTATTATTTTTTAATAGAACTTCACAAGCTCCCTCATCAGAACGTATAAACAATGTCGTGGGTTTCTAGTTTTCAAGTAATTATATTATCAGTATTCTAATAGCGGAATCGATAGTAATAACGAAATAAATACAACATGTATTTTTCTGATATCGTCAGTGAAGAACCAAAATGACCTATATCCAATTTAAGCTAGAATCAAAATGAGCTATGTCATAAATACAAAATGAGAAACATGCGTAAAATGTTAGTTATGAGTTTTTGAAAATGGTAAAAAAATTTTTTACATGTTTTTGAAAAGAGTGAAATGTTCTATTCACATATTTTTAAAAATTGTTAAATATTCTATTTACATATATGTTTTCAAAAAGGTGCAAAATGTTCTAATTCCATGTTTTCGAAAAGGTACAAAATGTTCTAATTCCATGTTTTTGAAAAGTGGAAAATATTCAATTTAAATGCTTTGAAGACATGTTTCAATATTTTTGTAGATAGTGGATATTGGTTTAAGCTAAAAATGGATATGGGTCGTTTTGGTTCTTCACAGACGATATGCGTTTAACTATATAGTATTTTGTATTTTGAGCTGCCATAATACGACTTTGTAGTCAAAACAACACAAAAGTCTGCAACGTAGATCTTTTCCACAATTCTCAATACATAGTTATGATTTGTATATGGATGTTGTATGCAGTTACTGCAATATTTAACCTTACCTAACTAATTCAAACTCGAAATCATCAAAACAATTTATGATTTTCTACTTCCTACACAGATGAAAATACTGACGATGCAATTGATACGTCGTTGAAAAAATGTACCCTGCACATAATGCAAAAAATCGATGAGTAGTTCTACAGACATTGGATTTCAATTTTTTTTAATCTCAAACAAGGAAATTTTTTATTATATGCTATAGCATTCTGTAGCAATACATTATCTAGTATATGATCATAATTATGAAATTTAATATCAAATATTCTTTATGAAGTCGTAGTGTGACCATATGTTAGTAAGGAATAGGTATATAAATGACGTCACCAAAACTATTGCTCTGTCTGTAAATCCATTTTGAGTTTCACAAAAAATGCACTATCTACAGACAAAAATTAAAATAACATGTTCATAGAAGCATGTACTTAATTAGAATATTTTGCACTCTTCGAAAACATATAAATACAATATTTTAAAATTTTTAAAAACAAGGAAATAGATCATTTTGACCTTTTCAAAAATATTTAAATATAACATTTTACACTTTTAAAAGACACTTAAATAGAATATTTTGCACTTATCAAAAACATATGAACACAATATTTAAAAAAAAGTAAAAGTACCTGATTGGGGGTATGCACATATGAGATGGGGTCGTAAATCCCGGTGCACCTTTACGTCAACCCAAACTTGACGTCCTCTGATCCTCTGTGTAAATAAGAGGATGGGGGTTGGCTATTCCTAATTCGATTTGAAGATGTTGGTGGAGGTTGGTGTTAGTGTTATCGTCGGTTTCAGGGTAAGTGAAATTGACCGGATAGTGGGGAAAACCGGGTTTGATGCAGTTGTGATGAGGTTTGAGAAGGTTGAGACCGGATCTGATGCGGTTCAAATGAGGTTTGAGAGGGTGTAGACCGGGTCTAATACGGTTCAATAGACTTGAGACCGGATTAGAGAGTTGCAAAATTTAGTTTTATTGAGAAAGCGGTAGCCGTAGATCTAGTCTGAGGAAGCAAAGACCGTACTCCGAGTCTGAAAAAGAAGAAAACGTAGACCAAGGTTAAGGTAGCAAAGACCGCAGACCGAGGCTAAGAAAGCAAACACGGCAGACCGGGACTGAGAAAGCTAAGACCGTAGACCGGCCGCAGTAGCCCGGCCGACGTGGCCCGGCCGACGTGGCCCGGCCGACGTGGCCCGGCCGACGTGGCCCTGCGGACGTGGCCCGGCGAACGTAGCACGGCCAACGTGGCCCAGCCGCAGTGCCCCTGCGGGCCACTGCGTCAGCGCCCAAGTAATGATACAGCAAAGTAACTATTAAAATAAAAAAAGCAATAGTGAAATACTGCGTGCAAGATAACAGAAACAAATATTTATATTTGAATTTGTATTTTCTCCGTTATTAACTATGACGTTAAACTAATGTTTCTTACAAAATATGTAAAATAAAAAAATTGTGCCGGTACTGCGGTGGCCCGGCCGCAGTAGCCCGGCCGCAGTGGCCCGGCCACAGTGTCCCGGCCGCAGTGGCCCGGCCGCAGTGGCCCGGCCGCAGTGGCCCGGCCGCAGTG
>JAQFZE010005199.1:0-10509 GCA_034695245.1 Dicyrtomina saundersi | reverse complement strand
GGGGGGGAGTGAAAGCTTTGAAAGAAGAGACTTGAGAAAACACATGCCTTTTGGGTATCAACGGATCAGATTTCATGATTCTATTCATGATTCACATGTGAAACCATTTAAACGCCGACAACAAGTCATCAGCATTCACCCCTGAAAACTTCCACATGATTTCAATCAACACACGCACCAAATCCCCACTCCCCACACACACACATTACATACGAATTCATCTTTATATATAGCTATATAAGTTATGTAACTTCATTTGATAAAAACCAAAAATTAAAATCAAATCCCTATAACCCCCAATTTTTTCTTCGTATCTACATTTTTTCCTTCTTTACAACATTTTCATCTTCTTCCGTAAGTAATAATCCGTAAAACTTGTACAGATTCAGATATCAGCAATCAGACTGTAACTGTATAGGCTGCGTAGCAAATAGTCACCAAACATTTTATTCCCCAAACAGGAGAACATAGAACAAGAGCGGGCTTTCATAAAAACAGGTATATACACGAAAACGGGTGAATTTAATTCCATGCGTTTTCAATTTACCTACCATAAATGTAATTATGCGTAATGCAATGTAAAGCCTCCAGGCCTACACAGCATATAACCGCAACTGCAAAGCTATGCTGCGGTTTTATGGGTTGCTCTGCGTACTATATAAGCTATATGATATTATTATGACTCACTTAAGGAAATATGCGTTATACAACGGACAACGAAAAACATAGAACAGATGCATTTAATCCAGAATTAAAATTATAGGTTCAAGTTGTACTGCGTCCCCCCATTACATTGCATGGTGGTGTTGTGGCCCGTTATTATTCTATATTAAGATACTGCTTTTATGCAATTTTAGACACGCATTATGAATTCATGATTCTCCTACAAATTCCATACTACAAACTATATAGCTTTTAAAAACCGATTTGGAAGTGCCATATGGTATTTTAAAGGCGGGCTCACCATGTACTTACTGGAACGTCAAGAATAGTGAATTTTTTTGGGTGAAATGTAAAGAATGTAAACACGAAAATATATGTACTTACGCCAAATGGTGCTATTATTTTGCTTGAGAATTTGAGAGCATGCAAAGTGCACTATTCACTTCACACACTTTTTGCCAAGCTTTCATAATTCCTCGCTGTTTACGTTTACGTTTTTATAAAGCTTAAAAAAAGATCTTTTTATGCAAGGTTCAAAATGAGGTATTTTATTTTAAAACGATAGTCGCAATTTTAAACTACAGCAATAACTAAATGTATTTCGTATACTTGTTTTTGAATTCCCTATTTTAAGGTGCGTATTAAAAATTATTTTAAAACTATGCGGGTATATTAATGGTAAGAAGTAAGTATTGGCACTACTATCAGGTCATTTGGTTATCTCTCATGATGTCTAACCAAATATTTTAATGATTAATAAATTACACATAATTTTATGAAAATATAGCTCCGTAAAAATAAAACATTCATATTATACCAGGCATCCAAAATGTACCGTTACCGTTACCGGCACCGGTCCCGGTGCCATGCCGGCACTTTCGTTTATGATTCTTATGAGCAATATCGTATAAACTGTTTAAAGTTTGACGACGAGAGAAGGGGAAATCTGGAAGTGTAAATAAATATTTTTCTACATGGCCAAAAATCGTAAGATTCAAAAAGGCAGGGCGAATACGACGACCATTCGCTCATTCGCATTCCCAGGACCAGAAAACTTTTGATTTTGATATTTTCCTTTACGTTTGGTTGCGGCTGTCAGCTCATCTCATCTCATCTCTCTCCTGTTTCTGTAAATATGTAAGGGGCCAATTTACATCTCCATCTCAATCTCTTACAAGAAGTTCACGTGCTCTATAAGCATGCGAGAAGGAAATGCAAGTACCAGTCTCAGTCCCAGTAACAGTGGGAGCACTAAATAAACCAACATACTAAAATTGCACTCGTAAGTTGATTGTGAAACAAAAAAAAATTATGGTTTTGACATGGTATCTCAAAACTAAACATTCAACTCCTTAGTGCATATGTGTGTATTTTACCATATGCCACGCGGCTAAAAGTACTTACAACTTACATGTGGATATTATAAGCACATAAATGTAGTGCACTATTGTAAAAGAAAAAGGAAATTCATTCTCGCTCTCAAGTTTAAATCTGTATCAAGATTTGGAAGTGTGTAGTACAAGTCAAAAGTTGAAATTTAAATCTCAGGAGAGAGAGAGAGAAAGGGGAAAAAACGAGACGGAGAAACAGACGTTAGATATAGATGTAGACATAGAGCCAGACCAGCAGAGCAGAGGGAGTTTTTGGTCATGATCTTGAATCTTGAAACATTTATTGCATTACGGATTTATTTATGTTATGTACATAACATATATGAATTTTGAGTCCCAAGTCGAGTCAATGCACCTACAATAGACATGGAAAAATAAAATGTGCGGCAGACAAACATCAAATTCCCTGTATGAAAGTCGTCCACAAGAGAGTCTTTCACCATTATGACGTGCACTTAGCCGGTGCCGGAGTTGTACTATTGAAGAGGAAATTACAGACATTTCCAATTGTAAAACGTACAAAATTCAAGTGCCTATATGGTACGTTCCATGCATCATTACTGAAGGAGCAAAATTGCCCATCTCCATTTCTCACTAATGGCAAAATTTCAGTTTGTCTAATTCACACTAAAAGCAAAATGGCCCATCTCCATTTTTGTAATGTTTTTAATTGTGGATATTTTATAACTATTTGATTTGCTTGTATGGTTTCCATATGGGCAGTTTTTTAACTTCAGCCATGATTTAATAAAGTAGCCATATTTCTAAAGCTTCCCCTTCCCTCCACTCTTCAAAAGCATACAATTCAAGACTCAAGTAAGTGTGGACTAAAGACCCTATATGATTTTGATTCTGATTCTATTTAAGTTTCCGTATCAAAATATAAAGAGAGAAGAAAAAAACTCCAGCGCCATTTAAGCAACGTATGCCATTTAGCTTTGGATTTTGAAACACGAGACGCATTCAGTTAATTCAGTAGTGTTCAGTCCATTACATTAGAAGTAGAATACTGATAGTAATACGGAGAGGAATTTAATGTCAGTCCTATGTCCTATACTCATCTCCTTTCTCTGCATGTATGTACCACTGGTCTATAGCTGTCTCTATTCCCACTACTAATATCCGTACTTTTCTTATGGTACTTTCTAAATTTATTTACGGCTTTATAGTTATGGTTTCACATTAACAACAATTTATGTGGCCTCTCAAAATTTCAAACTCAAATACACGACAAAACAACAAAATGGGAAAAAAATGCCACCTTGTATTTTTCTCGCTCTCGTCTGTCGTTGTCGTTATTGTATCATATTTGTAGAGATCAAGACCAAGATAGACGCAGCACCAACACCCATACGAACACCAACTCCAGCCAACGAGGAGCCTCAGGAATACATAATGTACAGTAATGATGTTTACATTGTATAATTAAATTACCGTTGATGATGTTGGGCTTATGATTTGTACGTGCAATATGGGCTTTCTGCATTGTCAAAGATGTATCCGTGAAATGTGTTTCATGCTTTCGTATCTGATAGCAGTACTTTTTGTAGGTCCTTCACAAAATTTTAAAACGTGCTAAATGCATAAACATTATGCATACCTTTTATTGGATTATATCTTGTCAAATTTTTTAATTGAGAAGTTAATATAAGCAGCTAAGAAAAAGCCTATACACGGTTTTACCACTTGAAAAACAGCTATAATGCGTACGCTTTCACTTTAAAAACCCGCGAATTAGAGCATTTTGCACTTTCACAAATATGCAACAAGAATTTTGCATTTCTTTGAAATATCTCATTCAAAATTTAAGCGTTTTAAAAAAAGTCATTTATGTAATTAGAAAATTTTGTACTCTTTAAAAATTAATATTTTACAAAGTTTTTTAAGTTTAAAAGCCTCTAACTCTTTTTAACTTTACAGGATTGCCTATTTAAAAGAAAAAATGGACACATTTTTTATTCCATAAAATTTGATAAAAATTGTACATAGCATATTGTGCACGAGCCGGAAGCCGCAATGGCAATTTACGATTTAAAGTCATTTCTGTAAAAGCTGGAAAATAAAAGAAAAAAACCCAGACGACAGACAAGATATTTAAAAAACCCTATAGTAATGTCATGAAGATGGGTAGAGGAGACAGGCTTTGAATTCTATCATTTGATGAGATGATAGGTCTTGTATGGCGTTCTAGCATGTTAAATTGCACCCTATAATTCAAGTTGAAAAAACAGAGGATTACATTTAAAAAAAAAAAATAAGTCATATACAGTCAATACTAAAATAGTAGACTAGTAATAGTGAAACCAGAGTGGAGCAAATTATGAAGCGCAGCATACAATTTTTATGTTAAGTTGGCTTTGATTTTAAATCTAAATTATAGAATTACAGCATGACATCTTCCTTCGTCCCCATTTATATTTATATTTCCACTTCCACTCCTGACTGTAATTGATACATTGCAACTCGCAACCTATTTTTTTTTCTACTTTACGATTTCATGGCACTCAAGACAACAAACTTGAACAAAGACAGACAATGAAGAAAGAGTGAGACAAGTAATGAGAGGAGAGGTTATTTAGACTGTGGACCTTTCTACTCACAAACGAACAGTTGTTGCAGACTATAAACACGTTGCATATAGTGCAGGCTTCCTTTTATTTCGCCTTCAATTAGCTTCATTCATTGTGTCTTCTTCTTCTTGTTTTCTGTTTGTTTTAAATAAAAGAAAATACTTTACATTTTTTGACATAGTATGACACTATTAAAATAATTACCATCCATTATCCTGTTTACTGTGACTAGCTGGAATTTATTATGCACATAAGTAAAGGAGGATGACGGTAAATACTAAACTAATTAAAAAACATTTAACCGTATAGATCATTACAGATATTTTTTGAAAAAACTATTTCGCCAGTGATTTCTATCAAAAAATTGAAAAGCCGTTTCAAAAATTTGAACCATAAATAACCTGTAAACGGGTACAAAAACGAGGCATTCAAATTTTAAAATGTCTGTTATTTGTACCTACACAATATACAGATAAATTATAAGGGATGTATAGCCATTGATAAAGTACAAAAGCCAGTTGGGTAGAAATTAATGCAAAATAATAGACACGAAAATAGCCTTGTGCCCACTATTTACTACAAACTACAGTGGTACAACGGGAGATATAGAGATAGAGACACAGATACAGAAACTAAAACAGATAAAAAATATTTAGAGCACAGCTTGCGATTAGTATCGGTTTTTTGAGCTAGGAGGTAGTCAGTAGTCAGTAGAGCATCTATTAAGTACTACTTACCGTTGTTCTTGATCTTTTTTTACCAGTCCCAGAGCCAGTACCGTAGCCAGTACAATCCATATAGACTGAGTATTTAAGTATTATTAGAGAGTCACACGGAGGATTATGGCACTGATATACTGCTGTACGGACGAGCTAAATTATGTTGCGTACAGACAACAGAGTAGGAAACAACAAAACACAAGTCACAAAACAGAAACAGATTCGTCCCTGACTTCATATTTAAAAGGTTCAATTTAAACTTTTAAAAAATAGGATGATTCAAGTGCTATTAAGAAACTTAATACGTTCAGCAGCATTTGTAATTTAAACTTATTTGCTTTTCCTACACATTTACAATTTGTATTGAACTATACCGACGGCAAAAAGCAAAGCATAGCTAAAGGATAGAGGAACTTAAAACGCGACATTTGTTATAACTGCGTATATACATGAAGGGCTTTTTGGCAAAAAGGGACAAGTCTATCAAAGCAAATTTTACAGGAACAACACAAGTAAAATGTGACTGGATGATTTATTTTAGCTTAATATTTTTCCACACATACTGCACCTGACGAAGCACTGTCACAAGTAGTGGCTTAAATCTGGAGCAATTTTTGAATTTTTTAAGAAAATATTTTAAAATCTAAACTTTGTGTACTTGACCCGTTTTGCCTCAAAATCAATAACTTAGCATAATAGCACGAAACGCAAATAATCTCATTTAAAAAAATGGACTTATCCCGTTTTACCAAACAGCTCTTCATGCATATAGTGCGCATTATTGTACCTATACATTCCTCATTCCTCCCGCTTCATGGTTTCATGCTTCATTATGGAAATTATGCATTACATATAACGGACGTTCAATCTCATTCACAATCTCGAATTGGAACTCGAATTCGAATTCAACGTCGATCCAAATCCTTGACTTCCATTACAACACAACTATAGACAAGTACAGACGTTCCTCTATAGCCCTCGACTCGAACGTCCTCAGCAAACAAACACAGGATGAAGATTGAGTTGAGGATGACGAGGAAATCATTGGTCCGTAATTATTAATTTCCATTTCGATTTTGATCCCACATCCCACTGCACTGCAAGACGCGTTCGTGTTGTTGGTGTCCACAGACGTCAACGTCAACTCCAAATTGCGCTGATGCTGTTGATATCTGTACAAATAAACAGTCATCAGTCGAGATGAGCTTTTGCTCAGTCAGGTACTGCACAGATACTCACCATTGTCGTCGTGTACATATTTTATCTTATACGAGAAAAACACGTGCTCAATGCTAAAAAAGGGAAGTAATCAAGGAAGATAATCACAGCAATATAATTCAATTACTCAACAATAAATACGTTGAGCAAAATCAAATCTAAACTAACAAAATACCTGCACATGTTACATTGCAATGCACATTCTACATTCTCTACACTCTACAGTTTAGTGTGAATTCTACAGGTAATTGCTAATTTTGTAAATAACCAGGAAAGCATATTATGTTGAAAATTTTGTTAACGTTAGTATTTGTTGAACAAACAGATAAAAAAAAGTCCCGAGCGGAAAGTTGAATTTTCATAGGAATTTTTAATGTATTTTTGCGGAATTCCTTCCATTGCATTTGTTCGTATGGGTGTACCTACTTAAATACTTATATGTTGGTCTATCATTTTGTAGTATGTTACGCTAACGTGCCAGCAGTACAATTAAATATTACAGTGCAGTAGTATAAGTAGTGCGAGTCCCTATATATAGGTACAATGTTGTTATACTGACTGATATAGTGTCATCATCCGGAGGAGGCACACAAACTGTGTATCTTCTTAAGTGCGCCTTTGCCAAGAAATAAAAGTCAAAACAAATTTTATTGCCAATAAAGTCAAGTATGAACCTGTTCCCCGTACATTCTACAACGGAGGAACGAAAGCAAATGAAAGAAATCTCCAAAGAGAGAAGTCCAACCAAAGCAAATTCTCAAAAACTCTGAGGAAAGAAAACATTTTCTATTTTCATTGCTTATTCATACTCTCAGTCATATCAGTCCGGGACCGGAATAAAGGAGTAGTAGTCAGTGCAATTTGAGTGTGGAAACTGGATTCTTTGAAATTTGAGCTCATAAACGGTGAATTGTGAATGTAGCAGTCGTCATAATAATAATTGCAACTTTAACTTCAACCAACCTTTTTCCAACTTCCAACCTGTGGATTCCTCCTTTCGTTTCCAACCCGTTGAGAATCACACACAATCCGGACCCGTCCACCGATGTATGTTTTTTACTTTTACAAACAAAATACAGTACAGTATATTATGCTAATAAATACTTTTTTCTCTGATTTAACTCCAAACATCCGCTACTTCCATTTCCATCCCAGCGGCTTCTCCCATAATAGGTAGGTAGGTACCCACTTGAAATTTGTAAACATAGTAGCTACTCTCTGTAGGATTTATTAACTGAAAGAAAAACACACAGGCAGGAACAGGCAGCCGCAGCTGAAATTGGGACAAAAAGATGCTGGTACTGCACTGGCAACTGCCACTACACTGGTACAACGAGAACACGTGTTGAACAGCCCACTTTCGAAGTTTCGAACAATTGTCAAATCCTACATAAATATTGTTATGGCTCTAAAGGAACTCTGTTAAAAGACCTGGAAGCGTGTGCTCCTGTGTCAATGACATGACATGCTAATACATAGAACACATATACGAAATAGACAGGCAGTGATATAACAATATACTTACCCTTATATGTGTGTAGATAGGTTAGATACATCTGCCCAGTTTGTTGTAAGAGTGTCATCGACATTCGGCTTCGGCATTGATGAGAAATATGAGAATGAGAGACGTCGGACGTCGTGGTAGTTACACGCAAATGCCACCCCCTTACAACTCCTTGCTACAAATATATTATGTCACATGTAATAAAAATTATGCCATATAGATATTATATGTGTCATTCAATATTATGCAAATACAAAAATACAAAGTAAACCACAAATCCAACCAAAGATACATTCCGCACGACACGACGCTATATACAACCCAAACTCTTGCACAACAATGGCATCGCCAACACCAACTTGTAATTTGTAAAAGTGTTTTCTGTACGTATAATATACCGTAAACCTCGAAATAACCCCCGGAGGGAGTTACTTCAAACTAAGCAATAGACCCGGGGAGTTATTAGAAGCCATAAAAAGTGCAATCCTCTCCATCTGATTCGATGCTAAATTCCCCGGGAGTTATTAAGGACCCGGGAGTTTTTAGCAACCCGGGAGTTATTTGAAGCTTTACGGTAGGTAGGTATGTAGATTTAGGTAGGTAGATATGTTATTTTTTTATAAATCGTAGCAGAGTCTACATAACATGTGTTGGGGTGACTATACAGACATCGTACAATAAATGTTGTGAGAAAAGATTTGGACTGAACTGAACTACAGCTGAAAGAATTACCATCCATGTCAACATAAAACATTCACTCGGAGTTACACAACATTTTTCCAAAACTAAAGAAAACCACAGGAAAACCACGAAAAAGTAGGAAAGTTTCATAGTCTCGATCTCAATCTCATCCGACCAAGCAAACCAGCCCGGAGTCCACACGGAGTGAGTTAGGGTCGGGGTCGGAGTCGGAAATTGCCACTGTCTAAAATACTCTCGGATCTTAACTATTATTTCCCTAACGCATGCTGAGATGAGTGCTCCATGTATAATTCTCTCTTCATATTATTTCCTCACAAGAGAATATCTCTTGTCTCCCTTGTCTCCTGTCTAAATTACATTCTGCACTATGATATTTTATCTCTACAGTTGGAGTCCCAGTCTCCAGATTATACAGACAGATAGGTAACGTCTCATTACCATCAACCGTCAACCATCTCCTAACTAATTTACTTTGCACTTTTTTTATGCTTTACATCCCTACAACGACGTCTCTGGAAGTCGAGGGTAGAACATAGACATCCCTCAAACACACTTACGATCAGAGAGGAAAGGGACACATGGCGAGTTGGGGTATCGTCGTCGTCGTCGCAGAAGTTAAATTAAAGATACACAGAGCAACACTGTGTTAAAGACAAGGATGGAAAGTGTATGTACCAGATTTTAACATTAGTGCTGAAAGTTGAGACGCTAAAAGAACAGGGCACAAACTATTATGTAGCCTACTCATTTTCAAGAAACAGATGAAATGGGTGACATTCCTAGTATAGGAAATATTAGAAAATCTGTCGTTTTGGAGGAAAACCAATAAGAATAAGGAAGGATGTGATTGAGTTCAAAGTTAAAGTATTATTGCTTAACTTAAAGTTTCCCTCTGGTTGGGCTGGTCTTGGTCTCGCCATTGAGTAATGACACGCTTTCGATTTTAGAACCTTTTAAAGCCCGTGCTGAGCTGTTAAGAACTATTATACATAGTTTACGTACTCTGCTCGCTATTTCTTCTGATAGGCACTATGCATCATGAACTTGAACATCTACAGTAAAGGGGACATAGTTTGAAGATGTAAAATAAGAAAGAAAATATTTTTTAATTTGTGTTCTGACAGGAGGCAAGGGGGGAAAGGCGAGACGAGAGACTTCTGACGACGAATGATACTCCGGTCCATGTGTCCGTAAGAAAAGAGCAAGAACTAATGAGGAACCTGCATGAACATAGTTTTCAGTTTTCGAAGAAGTATGTAGATATTCGAATTTAGCATGCAGGACTTACTCTTGTAAACACCAATGCATACACCCGTTTTCATTTAAAAACAAAATTAAAATCAATTTTTCTTATGGCATTTAACATGGTGATTCGTATCCAAAACAAAACGAAATAAACTTACAGTTGTGACTGATGCTTTTTAAAAATCTCCATGTTAAATGCCTTTAAAAAATAATCGGTTTTATAATTTCGACGCTAGTATGTATTCGGCTCATAGGTGTTACAACTGTAAGTCAAGCATGCTGAATTCGAATATCGTCTGTGAAGAACCAAAATGACCCATATCCAATTTAAGCTACCATCAAAATGAGCTATGTCATAAAAACAAAATAAAAAACATGAGGAAAATGTTAGTTAAGAGTTTTTGAAAAAAGTAAAATGTCCTATTTACATGTTTTTGAAAAGGTGCAAAATGTTCTAATTCCATGTTTTTAAAAAGGTGCAAAATGTTCTAATTCCA
>JAQFZE010005198.1:0-10510 GCA_034695245.1 Dicyrtomina saundersi | reverse complement strand
AGTTTTTGTTTTGTTTTAGTTTTCGTAAAGGGAATTGCACTTTTATGCTCTGTATCTGTTTGTGATTCATTTTTTTTTTGAAGTTTTACTTTGTTTTCTATGTTCGTTTTCATTTTATATTTTACTAATAATGCTCTTCCTTTGACTTTTGAGGATGATATCACATAGTATATAGCATAGGAAAAATAACCATTGCATTCTGTATACAGACAGAAGTACCTACCATCATATTATCCTACGAGAGACGAAACCATGCCCATGTTCACGTTCAGAATTCTGCTGAGATGAAGATGAATTACATTCTCTCATTTACATAGTAATTTTATTAGTTTCTTGTTCCCTGTAATATCGCAGCACATCGTTGAGTATAGCATGGCATATACCAGAAACCTCTGCTTGGTATATAGCATTTCATTTGTTGGTACGTAGGTATATCGCATATATCATTGTGTATGTTCGGGGAGCAACAGAAAGTGCATTCTTGCAATTAAAATTGTTTTGTTCGGATACATTGCATTATATGTATATCTCCAGAGGAAGGTTCCAAGTTAGCTATAGTCCAATGTAGCTATATAGGTTCAATACAAATAATTATTATAAAATTAATTTGTTGCAGTACACATGGACTGTAGTATACTACAACATGTACAAATATATAAGTACAAATGCGAAATATTGTAAAGGCAAATATGATAGGTAGAAATAATAAAAACGTTGGCAAAACTATAGCAAAGTAAACTTGGGGTATATATGTATATATTAGAGTTATAATATAATATGCTGTATTTGCTTGTTTGTATTTGTAGAAAATAATACACAGCAGATTTAAAACTCAGGAATTATATTGCTGATAAACTTGTAGGTAGGTTGTAAATGAAGTAAGTGACTGACGACTGACTGTGCTGTTATACTATATACTATACTGTCATTAGTGTGACCTTTGAATTTGAATTTTGTAACTTATCTAAAGGCGCTAAAAAAGGGTACTAAAAAATGTGAAATGACTTATATTAACGAGGGATTATTATTCAGTAAATTGAAATGGAGGAAAGGACGTGTCGTTGTAGTTGTTACATTTGTTTTTTTTATAGTAACATATATGTTTTAAAGCTTCTTCAAAATTCAAAGCTTTCTCTGTCTACGGCTGCCTACGTTCCTTTGCATACAAATAATTAGGAGAGCATTCAGTCTGTTACATGTAATTAGCAATATTAGCACAACAAGACAGTTAAGAAAGAGTTAAGTGTCTCAATAGACTCCACTAACTCATGTTAAGTAAGGGCAAGGGGAAGTTATACGTGGTCGTTTCCTATCTATGTGAATACCGTAGGTTGGGAGGGAGGTACGTGACTTACTATCTACCTACATACTCTGTATTTTTTTTTAGAATACTCCGCTCATAGCTTAATGCGTTTAAGTTTAGCCATTGGTTTTAGTTTTATCCATATAACTTTTCCTATAGCCTAGAATGGGCTTGTAATGGTGTATGAAATTTAGTTAGCTATTGATATTATGGTGATTTTGTATGATGGGGATTAAGGGTGGACCGTATGGACGTGTACTGATAGAAGTGGGGGGAAAAATACGCGCGTGGAAAATTATCATAACTTGTAATTACTTTCAAATGTTTCAATATATGTATTTCTATAGACACATATGCATCTAGGGATTTTTTATACCCTGCCTGTGTATAATCACGATTATATTAGTGTTAGTATTAGATTATTAGTGCCTAGTTAGTAGTTAATTACTTCCTAAAAGCTCGAAATGTTACAATTTATTTTCATGCACACTGAGCTGAACTGTTACCAGTATACTATAATATGCTATAAGGTCTATATGGTATTGATGTAGCTCTATCCTCCTATTAGTAAGCTTAAGTGAAAAACGTCGCCAAGTATATATCGGTGCTCTTGGGCTGGCAATTAGAGTTGGGCCTTATTAGCGTAATAAGACGTACGCATTTATATTCTGTATATATACGTGTAGGAATTCATGCGATTCCTGTTCTTTGCATTGTAATAATTATTATTTTTAATCTCTGAAGGATTTCACACATTAACCTTTTTACATCCACAATTTTACAAGAAGCGCAATCTACAGAGAGATACTATACTGCTCTTCATACTGCTATAGCCAGTGTACTAATTCCTAATCTAATTAATATAATTGTAATTTATGTTTTTTGAGAGTATGTGCATATAGGGGGGAGATGGGACAGACGGATAGACAAAATTATAGTAAGAAAGAATCTTCAAATTACATATTACTTGTGAGTTTTTTGACTTTGAAAGAAATTTTTTAATTTGAATATGAGTTTTGGCAAGGAAGAAGAGCCTTCCTCATTGAATTATTCTGTATAGCTATGTATGTCGTCCTTTTAATTTAATTTTTAATTTCTGTTAATTAAATTAAACTATGAATTATGAATGTTTTTGTGTCACATTCAAAAATTAAGAGTGTAAATTATGATATGAAATGTGAAGGATGTGCATTAATGTACGTGTTGTGTGACTATGCGGGAATTAGATTAAGATTAGGGAAGAAGGGAAGATGCGACTGTAGTACAATTTAAAGATACAATTAGGAAATTAGAACTAATTAATTGCAAGTAGTTTAACCGTCAATTTCCCTTCCTTTACTATATGCTCCAGACTATGCCGTTCCTTAATGTACTAGACATATGTATAGACTGTAATAATGCCAGCCAGGACAGTTGGCCTTTGCCTTTAGCTTTGTAAAATTAAGCTAAAATTTATAGCGTCTATATCTACTACCTATAAGCATGCATACTACTATGTACCCTGTCTTTATCGTTATATAGTAATGTATATCACGGTGGAAAAGTTTGTTGAGATAGTGTTACAGATTTTACAGCTATATTATGCTCGAATATAATTATACACACACACACACATCTCTCTCTGGTTGTGCTGGTTGTTGAGAGAATAAGACGAACTTAAACCGAAGAAAGAACTGGGTGAAGGGCATGGGTGTAAAGGCAAAGTCAAAAAAATGCAAATATAAAAAGTTATAGTCTCGAAAAAAAAACACCGCCTTTCAACACACGTTTTCAATAGCAGTCAACCAACCATTCAAAATTTTCCAAATGTTTTTTATTTTTTGAAATATAGTATAATGATAATTAGAGGTAGTTGTAAAACTTCATTGCTGGGCTGGGTCGGTGTATTAGTTATGAGGAAATTTAAAATTTAAATGGGTTTATATGAAGCATGCAATAATAATTGTATTTTTTTTAAATTTTATGAAACATTTCAAATATCAGAATATCAGTAGGTACATACAAGTAAAACTGGAGATAAGGATGGAAATTTATGTAATGCACCTACCTACCTACTATAAATGTATTATGTTACATACAATGTAAATTGAAATTTTTTGATGATGATGCCAGGCGAGACCACCAAAGAAAAATTGAGCTGGCAAAATAAAACTAAAACGAAATATAGTTTTTTTTTAAAGTTTTGTCTATAATCTCTGTATACAGGCAAACAGGATACATCCTAATAGCAGTGTACTACACAGATATAGAGTATGTATAGGTCGTGTGCGAGAGACTTTTAATTGGGCTGGTTGTAAATCGTCAATCCTATCGTATCTTCACCCCTGTTCCCTGTCACACAATCTTAAAGTTGGATCTTCAAATCTCCATGTTGCAGATTTATTCGCCATGTTTGTCAACTCACGGCTCCTCACTGCTCTTCTGCTGTGAAGTGATGTTGTTGAGTAAGCTCATTCTGCTCATCTGTGTGTATGTGTGTGAGAGAGAGAGAGAGACAGTCTCGATCTGTAGCTCTTCATGTCTGTCTATGTATTTCCATGCTTTATTTTATATTTTTTTTGTGAATATTTTTTTTATATTTCATTTTGTAATACAATTGCAACTTCAGATATTCAGATCTAATTGTAAATGGGCGTTCTACCCTGTCCTTGTGTATTGTGTAGATCGTCAGTATATTCACATACGGAACATGCATTTATACTGACTGTACACGGTATAAAGTCCCCCTTACATAATTATATAGACCATCTATTTTTTTAAATGAAAGAATTATCTGTACCTATATACGGAGGTTTTACTGCCTATAATTATACACGTAAAAAGATTCCTACATTGGCATATGGCTTTCCTTTGACTTGACTCCATTATTTCTAAACGAGCTTAAGTTGAGCATTCATTTCATTTGATATACGGTTATGTAGGTGTAGGAATATAGGAACTTTTTTGTATAAACTACATGTTAAACTGGATTTATTTATTGGCGGGTAAATAATTTTTGAATTTGAAAATTAAAAATACTGGCTGAGCAAAGTGCGACAATCAAAACCCCGCTTGGGTAAGTTACGTAAAGTTAAAGTTAAAGGTAATCTCTGTGATTTAGTCAAAGTATTTTACGGTGTGCTTATATGTAGGTAAGGTATATGAATTAATAATCAGGAGTGAGCGTATCCTAAGAACAGAGTTTGGGGGCAGACCTTTGAATTTGCACGTCTTTGAATTGAATAGAATGGACCAAGAAAAAAATAGTGATAAAAATGGAAGTATGTTATTATATTCTTATAATTGTACTTGTGTGCAAAGTTAGGAGTTATATACATATACATGTGATATGAGGATGGCGTTTCGTTGCATTGAGTCGAGTCGTTGTCGCCGTTGTTATATTTCCTTTGCTTTAGATTTTATATCTGATTTTTGTCTTTGGATTTACCTACATATCAAAGTTTGAATGTGGTTGTTGTTTTGTGTTGTGAGTGAGTGAGTGAGTGAATCGACATCGTAATAATAATTGTGATTGTTGCGTAGGTGACATTTTATTATCCTACTAACAATAACTTCAAGTTCCTCCTTCGCAACCTTCACTTCTAAATTCTAACTTGCCAGTCTCTGTGTCTGTCTGACACAAGAAAACGCATGTATTCTACATGTGATTATATCAGTACTGTAGGCAGGATATACATATGGCTTGAATGTACTATATACCTTTTAGAATATGACCTATCGATGCTCAAAGATTCCTTCCAGCCTTAAACTACTGCTGGATGGATGCGATCTCTAAATGCTAATGTTCACAGAGGTTCATGTTAAGTATTGCCATGGTATGACTGTATGGCATTTTTGTATGGCCTTTTTCCCATTGTTGTCCCGATGATTGTCATTGACATGGCATATTCCATATACCATGCCGTGGCTTGGCCTGGCTTGGTTTGGTTTGGCTCGAGAAAATCTGATTGTCTTGAGTCTTCTTGAGTTCAACTTGAAAGGGAGACGTGTGGGCATCTCAAATAATCCACGTTCAAAACCAAAACCATCCAAAGGCGATCTCCAAATACTATCAACAATGATTTTGGAAAAAAAAAGTTGTGTGGCAAATAATAATGTAGCTAATATAATAGTCTTTAATTTGATATTTGCATGTGTGTGCCCACATGAGCTGGATGTGTTGTATGTATTTTATCTATATGAACTATCGACTATATGTTCTATATAGAAGGTCTGATTTCATAGTATGCTATGCTATGGTAGTGATTCTAGCTAGCATCAATATTATAATTATATGTATGTAAACGGGAAATGGAAATTAAGGTTTTTGTGTTTTTGTAACCACGGGACTTGTAGTGGTGGATCCACGAGCCTCATCGTCAGATCTTTCTGGCTGAGTGAAGAGCAATTACCTCTAATTTAGGCTGACCTTTAACTTGGTAATTTCGATTTCAAATTTAATTTTAATCCCGTGTTCAATGTTTAATTATTTTTTGGTGGCTTTGAGGATGAGTAATTATATTATTGGAATTGGATTTTGTGCGGTGTAGAGAATGACGCAAAGGAAATTAAATATGAGCACGCGATGACTATCCCGGTGCCTTCAAGGCTTCTGTGTGTAATTTACCAGTAAATTATTTTCCAGTGATGATGTTTTTATCATTCGAATGGAATTGATATTGGAAATTCGTTTTTCAGTATAATTAATAATTCAGTGTGTGTGTGTAGAGTGCATGCTTTTAAGCTCATGACATAGATATACTAGTTTTGGCTATATGCTATATAGTCTTATAAATATAAAATAGGAGAAGCATTAGAAGCGGCTATTGAAGGTAAAGTTGGCTGTGTAACTCAGTGAATCCGGCACTGTGTGAATAGCACCTACAATTAAGTACATATTTATTTGAACTTTTGCATAAATAAATGTTTGTTTTTTCTCGACTAGAAGAGAGAGACACGTTAGAATTCTTTATCTTGTACAATCTGACATCTGACCATCAATTAGTCAAACACTCAAAAGTTCACTCTCCAGCCTTAGCTCCAGCCACAACCCCAACAAAGACTGACAAATGACTTTTACAAGTTTTATTTTCTAAAACTCCATTAAGGTTTTTAAATGACTTTATAATTTCAATGCCCAGTTCTGCTTGTAGGTACATAGTTCTGAGGCTCCAGTCTTTATCCAGTACATACAACAGGAATATATAGTTGAAAAGTCCAATACTTTTTTAATGGGGATGGTTTATTTTTTTGTATTTTGGAAATAGCTTGGTTTACATGCAACAATGGGTGCTAGTATATAGTTATAGAATGAAGCCTGTCTGTAGAATATATATGTTCTGTATAAGGTATTTAACTCTGGCGACACCCATACATTTTATAAAATGTAATTAGGTATTGTTATTATCCATGCAGGTAGGTCTATATATTGATGTTGTTGTTGTTGTTTATGTTAATAGTTCCGTCTTCACTGAGTTTAGACTTGCTTGTGCTCAGTGAGCAGTGAAAGTAGGAAATGTTTACAAGCTAATACATACTAATGTTCAGGGTCCAAAATAAATTGCGGATTATAGGTATACTAAATACATATATATATTATGCAGGACACAGGTGATACATTGATGTGTACTGATATTCTGGCTCTGAATTTATATAGTTATATTCATCAATCTAAAAAAAAACGTTACATATTTCTATAGGCTAACGTTGTTTCTTTAGTTCTATCCGTAGGTTCATATAGGTAGTAGTATAGTATAGTTTGATTGTTGGACTGTTTATTTGTGCTTGTAATTGTAATTTAGAGTAAGGCCAAGGTGCTCTTCTTATCCTGAGTGAGTTGTGAGTGTGCGTATTGATGTGTTTCGTATGCGTTTTCTGATTCAATTTCTTTAATTATATAAGTAAATATATTATGTATAATATTATAAATGTGACATATCAAACTTACTCAGCAAAGATGAAGCCCATCGCTTTTTAGTTTACGAGTCATTATCAGAGTTTTGAGTTAGTTACTAGTAAGTAGTTGTGTACTGCACTGAGAGTGTGTCTGCATGCATAAATAGCTAATTTTTTGCACTATTTACATATTTAATTCGTACACATTTTTTTAAAGTCATTAATATATTTTTCCTGCTACAGATTATAATTATTATATACAGAGCGTAGAGTTAAATGTGTAATGTGTTGGTTGATGTTATAGTATTGGTCTGGTGCTGTGGACCGCATTCGCAATATTTTACCATGTGGATTGATTTGATTTTATAAGTTTGATATTTCAATGCCATCCCCATCACCACTACTGCATGTATGCTACTGCCGCCGTATGAATTCGAGATATCCTAAAGAGAAAATTTTATGGAAGAAACAGGGTCATAATTATTATATACAATATAAAACCTTCTAAATCGGCAAACTGCACGAGTTACGTTACAACTGTATAGATGTACATATAATTATATTATAATTATGCAGAGCGTGGAGCGCGTCTTTCTGGAGCCTTTGTAAATTAATTAATACACTACACGCTACCTACTATATTATGTACACTGTTTTACATTGTACGTAGTAGTAATATTCTTACAAGGGAAATTTACTACAGAATAAAAACATGTGTTCTCCAAACTCCAAGCTCCAATCCAAAACTCTACAAGAATTGTAAAAATCTACAGTTTTTGGTTTCGAAATTCAAAAGTCCTGAGGACCAGGAGAGAACCTTGCTGTTTTTAGTTTTCGAGTCAATTTTGATTGGTTCTCATTATATTTTTGCAAGGAATGCAAAAATTAGTTTGTGTACTTAATAATGTATGTGTAGGATAATAAATCCATACAGCTACTACAACAGTTTTTGATAGTATGATGTAGGTAGGTATTTACGCCTCTCATCTGACTGGCGAGATAATTTTTTTTCAATGATGTTTTTTCTTTGTGGAGTGGGAAAGTAAATAAGGATCAGATGATTATGGAATCCGACTAGGTCACTCTGATTGTTCATGGATATCCCGTGGGATATGGATAATCATATTATATGGAATTCCAAGTCATACCATGTTAAATGAACATGGGCAACGACGGATGTTACCTTTGCTTTGGTTTGATTTGAGATTGGAGAGCAATTTTTGAGATAATTCATTTTAAAGTGATAACGATATGAATTTAATCGGACATTTATCTTTCTGTGGAGAAAAGCTTTGCTAGATTATGGGACTCTAACTGTAATTTGTTCTCTCTGCTCTTCATTCTACCCAGATACTTGACTATGTAATTTTCAACTTGAGCCTCAAATGGCCCCCCGTCGTAATATTATTATTAGCATTATTATTAGCATTAGATTAGGGATATTTTTGTACAACCTAAATCAAAACCAGTGTTGAATTTCCACAGCATTGCACCCATAACCATACTGCACTACCTCGAATTTTTCCTTTGTAGAATCTATTTTAAAAATGATTAACAATATATTATTTTTGTAAGTGAAGCTTATACCTAATGTACGAAATACATATTGCTAGACATATTATATTATAAATAATCGTAATTAAAGGTACAGGCTTAACCAATACCTCGGAATCATTATGTTAGTAAAGTGATAATTTAGGGAACCTTGATGGATACTATATCACACTACACACTACTATACAGGCTACAATCTACAATCTTTGAATATGCAATGTGTATGAAATATTAAGCTATAAAATCAAAATCAAGTCTACGTCTACACACACACACACTGATTTTTTGCAACCTTCAAGCATTCAAGCCAGTCAGCGAGTGCGAGTGAAACTGCTACTGAATTTTAGAGATCTCATAAAATGTATTACTGTTCAGATTGAGTATTGACATAAAAAAATTATATAATGTATCTTAGGTGTAGTTATATCTGTTATATGCTATTTAGTGCATACATTGATATCAATTGAACTATAAGACATGGCTATGATACGATTACGAATTACGATATTACCATCATGTTGAGCCACACGTCTGTCTTGTCTTCATAATAATAATACAATAATACAAAAAAGAATCCTGACTTCCACCACCACCACTGCCACTACCACTGCCACTGCTCTCATATGATAATTTGTTTATACAATAATAATATTAAATATATATATATAGTGAGCCAGCCAGCGACAGTCTCTCTCTCTCTCTGTCTGTTCTAGACGATATGATGACGACTACTACGAATTACGATTGACGATGGAGACGCCTGCCTGCCGTGGTTAGTGAGTAGTCAGAATTGTGTCTATAACAATATGTCTATTTCCAAGAGACTCAAGAAGACGGAGGCGAGAAAAGGAAAAGGAAGAATTCTCAAAGCTACATATACATAGGCTAATGATGCATGACTTGACATGATAATTATAGTGAGGCTGGAAAGCTCACTAGTCTAACGATATGATTACTATTTGCGCTCATTTCTGATTCCTATACAGATTTCCACACTTATTACGATTATACTTACGATTAAACTTCTTTTCAGAACTTTTGTTTTTTTTCTCGCTCTCTCTCTCTCTCTCCTCCTTCAGTTTAATTTGAACCATTTTTATATAGGCAATAATGTTATTGTATTATCTAGAACCTACTTTATGAATTTCTTGTAGTTTGCAATGCTCAATAGGCGGTTAGCACATTTATAAACAGAAAGAAAAGAGCTCCACATCAGACACTTCTCTTCATACGAGTACTTATAGTATCTGCAGGACTAATAATACAGTGACAGACAGACGCCAGTGAAAATCTATAAAGATAATTTTTAGCGTTTCTCTCGGCTCTATGCTCTGCGTCTATCACTATAATAATATTATTATATCGTCTATAAAATATTATATTCCTGGTATTGGTCTTGCTCTTGGAAATTGAGTTTTGCAAATTAGGGAAATGCAAAACGTACTATATAGGTACCCTCTTGTTTTTAAACTGGTCGTACACGTATAGAATAACACGTATTTTCAAAGTTCACAATAGAAATGTAGATATACAATTTAGGTATGTAATAAAATATATGGATGCTATAGGACTCTACCTACCTGCATGTTTTTGATTTGTTTTGACGACTATGCTATGACTGTTACTGTATATTCGGAGAATTTAAATTTAAATTTTTGAATTAATGTTGAATGTAAAGATAGATGGATGGATGGATAAATTTTATTCTTATTCTTCTTTGTTCGAGGTTCGTTGGAAAGTAGATATGCATTAGTACTACTACTACTACTACTACTACTA
>JAQFZE010005197.1:0-10510 GCA_034695245.1 Dicyrtomina saundersi | reverse complement strand
GTTCATTATGTTCATTATATAATGGTTCTTCTTTTGTTCATTGTTCGTCCTCGTCACTCGTGTACATACCTATTTATGTATAGGTATATAGTAAGTCGACTATATCATCTGTGAAGAACCAAAATGACCCAAATCCACTTTTAGCTAAAGCCAAAATACACTATGCCCACAAAACTTTTTTAAATATGATTCTATCTAAAAGCATGTAGATAGAATATTTTGCACTTTTTAGAAACATGTAAATAGAATATTTTGCACTTTTCAAAAACATTTAAATGTAACATTTTGCAGTTTTAAAAAACTTGTAAAAATAAAATTTCACCCTTTTCAAAAACACGTAAATGGAATATTTTGAACTTTTCAAAAACATGTAAATGGAATATTTTGAACTTTTTAAAAACATGTAAATGAAAAATATTGCACTCTTTAAAAGAATTCGTAAATAAAACATTTTGCAACAATTTTTAAAAAAACATAAAGGAAAATATGCTGGACTTTTCAAAAACTCTCGTTATTAGCATTTTACGCATATATCTTTAACGTATTTTTTTGACATAGCTCCTTTTGATTCTACCTTAAACTGAATATATACCTTTTTGATTCTTCACTCACTATATGTCTACTCGCAATACTCACGTTGAGCTCTATATATGTATACAATTAAATTGTAAATTCAAAGGATTATAGGATTATAGGGAAATATCTGTTCTGTAGTCTGTACTGCTGTAGTGCTGCTGTAGTAAGAGTTCAAATCCGAAATCCAAATCCAAATCCAAATCCAAGGTCTTATACTGCGACCACACAAAAACAGAAGATACATATGCTCCTTATGTATATACCTACAGTATCCATAGGATGCTCCAGTGCTCTAGTCCTAGTCATGCTTTATAAGGTCACATATATCCACCATAATAATACCTATACTTATGAACAACCCACTCGTCCACTTTACAGATATTCCACGTTTCCTCCGTCATCCATCCGTGTGTGTGTTATTCCACACTCAACCATCTCGAGTGGCATAAGATCGACGCAAAATACATGCACACGCAGGAGGAATACGAAATTATAAAAAAAGCCCATCAAACCAAAATAACATCTAACAAAATAATAATACATGAAAAAGTAGTCAAAAGGTTATTACACCTTCCAGTTTTTCTTTCTTACCTCCTCCAAGAAAAGAAGAAGACGAAGACGAACAAAAACTGAAGGAGCCGTTGTGGCGTTGTCACTGCGAGAAGCAGATGAAGCCGAAGCCGACGCATAGAGAGAAACTTTATTATCATCTGTGGAATGAGAGATGCATGATGTTTGTGGGAAAAGGAACCAGCAGCACCATCAAAAGCCAAAAACCAAACCATAGTTAAGGAAAGGCTCTTTTTATTAAGAAGAGATTTGGAGTTTGAGATGAGATCTGCCTTCTGTCTTCAATCTTGAGTCGCGTCATACATATAGCTACACATATAATAACAATACTCATATAATAGTTCCCGCTCACAAAAACCTGTTCGCACACTCACTTGGCCCGTCCGCTGAGCCAAGCAAACTGACACATTTTTCATCTCCAGCCGACCGAATATTTTGCTTAAGCACATTCACTCTCAAATCTCAAAACTAAAAGTAAAAACTGAGCAAGGCAGGAGACTCAACGCTCATTCCATTGCTCACGCACAGTAACACAGACTAACTTAAGACAGAATCATCAGATATGCATGGATAATGGACTGGAATCCTCAAGAACTCAAGACTGGGTTTGGGTGCTTCTGGGCTATGGATCCAAGTACTGATATTTGGTGAATGTACTACCAAAAAATAAGTTAACCAAGACCACGACCATGACAAAGACCATCAACCATCATGAATATAGATATACGCAACTTCTTCTTTTTTTTGTAGGTCCTTCTTTCTTCGCATCCTCATCCACATGATGTTCATCAGTATTACATTATAGAAGATCATCTCATCTCGTAGCTTCTATTCGTCACCCTCATCAATTCATCCTTTTAGTCATAGTGCAATAATCTGCTGGCTGCTGGTACTGGTACTGCTGGAGTTCGTTAGCCAATATTTCTGCAGGCTCCCTCGCCCCATATGTTCGACAGATAATCTCCCTAATAGGAATTTACATAGCATGCCAATACCTATACCAGTACCAGCACCTGGACCAGGACCAGGACCAGTGCCGGTACCGGTCCTCCCCAAAACCTTATAGATATGATCCCAATATACCAATTACGCAAAGTTGTTTCCATTTCGAAATGGAAACAGTGAACTCACTCACGACTCGACCGACCGACACTCGCCCTGGGTTCATTACAATTACGAGATTTCGATAGATGCAATGTAAAGGATGCGGACTGGACGAAGAATGGACAATGGTGCAATCAGTATGCCAAGTCCAGTCCCAAACTCCCAAGGTACCTACATAATATGAAAGTATGTAAAAAAAACTATATATCATGCTAAATTATGCCTCTGGAAAAAAATTATATGAATAATGCCTTTTTACGATTATCATTCTGTAATTTCCAACATTATTAAATTATACTGCAGGTATATTACACTGTATGAAGTATATGCATGTAGCGGGAGGGAATGCCTACTGATATATACGCATATGAATAATATAATTATAATTATAGAGTGAAAAAATCATCATAAAATGATTGTATTAAATCCAATTATTTCAGTAATTTTAATGTATCTACAATCTACAGTCAGAACCAGGACCAGATCAAAACCAGGACCAGGACCAGACAACCACAACTACTGCACCATGTATCAATAACCAACGGTGCCACGAACAAGATGTTTCTGCAGATGCGTTTATATTCTCAGAGATTCCCAGAGAGCAGAACTCGAGGGAGGCGTGAAATATAATAGCATCACGTCATACATGTGTGTAGAAGATGGCAATAAAACACGAATTATTTGCATGTCAAAAGGGAGTTTATCGGCATCGGTAGATTTAATTGTACAAATATACCTATATACCTATAGTTACTTTACCTATGTAGATAAGTCCTATACCAACATAGTTTGGGTTAGTTTTAGGGAGACAAACGGCAGTAAAAGTCTCCTTCTCCCCCATACAACATGAATAATTCAAATTTAGAGTTTGTATTTATTTATTTGAGAGAAAAATTTGAGAATTTACATTTCCAGCTTTCTCATAAAATTCTCAAACGGAGGCATTAGTTTTGCCTTATGGGGCTGTCGAGTGAAATATATCCTATTATCCTATCAGCATACCCAACTGGCACTGGTCCACTGCTCGATTTCGATTTTATGACCATGAAAAAAAAATTGTAAAATGAGGGAATCAATGACATGGAGCTAATGGGACAGCCAAACTTTTTTTGTTTGATCCTGCGGAAAGAGACTGAGCACACATGAAAAGGTGAGCGAGACAGAAACAGAAGATGAAAGTATTGGAGAGATGCGGTTCCCATGAGAAAGGAGCTCAACTTTGTAGCAGAAAGCACACCCTAATTTTCAATTTCCAAGACCCTATGTTATACTATATAGTACCTAGATTGGAATTGGAAATTGGAAATTGGAATCCGAGATCAGAGTTGGACTCCCTTCTCATTTCTTCTCATTTTATGTCCATGGAGGACTTTTATAGGTAGGGAATGTTATATAAAGTCGTAAATGGTAAATCTGGTCTACACCGCACCGGTCCGGTATTATATATATGTAATATTATGATTTTATTCGTAAAGTAATTGTGTCGTATAGTTGCATCGGTATCGGCATCGGTATCGGAATCGGTTTCGGTTTCGATGGAAAGGAAGATCAGAACGCGAGCGAGATCGGGAAATGGAATCCTTATAGTCAGAAATTCGAAATCTATAATAACTCCTGAGTGTGAGTTTCTTACGCATATAGCGTAGACGCATGAAGCCGCTATAGGTCTATATAGTGTCATATCCATATAAGTAGTCTTGTAGCCTGTGTTTGTAGCAGTAGTAGTAGGAACATTTACATTATGTATATTTGTAAATAAATACTCTGAGGGATATTCTTAGCCGCTGATGGTGATAGTAATTACGCGAACCTACGTACATACCCCACCTAAGACCGAGACCGAGACCAAACCATAGCCATAAGCATCCCCCTAAAATGAAAAGACTAACAATGTGTGTGTTTAGGAATACATTCAAAACTCATTCTTGAACTCTATCAATATAATATCGGATTTTCCCGATCACACATTTTATTATCGGACGGAGTGCTGTGCTGTGTTCTATAGTAAAAAAAAAATTTGATATGTAATTACCGTATTTGGTGTAATAGTAGACCCGGTCCAATACTTAAATTCTGACTTCCCAGACCCGTCCACTATTACAGGCCCGTCTACTGCCATATAATAGTGTGTTAAATAGACCCGTCCACTACTCAAACTCCGACCTCCCAGGCCCGTCCATTATTAAAGGCCCGTCTACTATTACAGGAAATACGGTACCTACATGCAACCGAGATGGACTCCTTACGCTGGAGGGTATAGAGCTCCCGGGAGCCATTCCCCATCAAGAGATATATCGCCAGTGAAGACTCAAAATGACCCATATCCATTTTTAGCTAAAAACAAAATGCATTATCTACAAAAACAAATCAAATATCATGATCCTCTGTAAATAGAACTGCTTGCACCTTTCGAAAACATGTAAATGGAACTGTTTGTACCTTTCCAAAAATGTAATTAGAACATTTTGCACTTTTCAAATCATGTAAATAGAACATTTTGCACTTTTAAAAAGTATGTAAATAGAACATTTAGAACTTTTAAAAAGTATGTAAATAGAACATTTAGAACTTTTAAAAAGTATGTAAATAGAACATTTTGCACTTTTGAAAAGTATGTAAATAGAAAATTTTGCACTTTTGAAAAGTATGTAAATAGAAAATTTTGCACTTTTAAAAAACAGGAAAATACAATATTTTTCACTTTGGAAAAATCTCGCAGTTAGCATTGTGAGCATCTATTTCATATAGTGTTTTTTTGACATAGCTCATTTTAATCCTACCTTTAATTGGATATGGGCCATTTTGATTCTTCACTCACCTCATACATAGTCTAATAGTACGACGGACGGAGGAGATATAGACTCCAGACTCCAGAATCCAGACAGTGGAATTGAACAACCTTATACCTAATCAGGCTATTCATTTACTCAATGAAATGAATCAACAATCAACACACTGCACTGGGGAGAAACCAAAGATCTCGTGAGTCTTCTCGCCGCTTTTTGCCTCCCCAAAGAATTTCCAGATCATCTCACGACTCCGACTCCTTTCCTCCTATTTCTCTACCAAGGCAAAGGGAAGAAGGACCCGCTCTTTTCTTCTTACATTTTACATGCTCCACATTTCCCCTCTGTCCGTCCACGTCTCTCCAGCACTTTTTCTGTACAACCTGTAGATTAAGTAGGTATAGGTATAGGGAGATATGTAGGATCCACATAGCTCCGTCTCAGCCTCACCTTTTAATACTTGACTACTAACTAAACAGACAAACTCTCGGAGGATGCGAGGCTCCAATCCAATGAATTGACGGACGTGTCGAGAGTCGAGAGCGTGGAAAGGGACATAGGACCATACGAATACGAATACGAGCCAAACCCCAAGACCAAGACCAAGACCAAAAAGCAACAAGCCCGCATATTTCCATTTCAAATTTCAATGCTTCAATATTTATTTCTATTTCTCACGACATCCTCTCAACAAAGAAACAAACAAGGTGGTTTAATTTTCGAATTCAAGCCATCACCTCATCAAATACAGTAAATCTCCCAGCATATGTGTTTTATCCGTATGATTTCATCCCTGAATCGATGCTATATGCTGCTATAGGTATGAATGAAGCACTTGCTTCTTTTTTGGGGGACTAAAAGACGAGAGCCGGAGCCGAGAAGGTAGCCAGACCAAATAGCAAACCATGAGAATGTGTAATAAGTTTGCATTGTTTCCTTTCTCGTTCTTGGTTCTTGTCAGTCAGACCTCACATAGTACAATCAGTGTCAAGTTTAGTTAGAGCCTCAGATGTACTTTCCTGAGAGGTTTGTGTGAAAAATGACAATTATTATTGCACCCTGCGCCCTGAGATGCCAAGAAGAGAAGTTACAAGTTACATAGAAGAGGCAGGCAAATGAGCAAAAGAACCGGAAGACGGTGGAAAAAGTGACATTTTTATGAATATATTCACATAATTATACCATATACCATGTACAAGGTAACTTTATGTATGTATTTAGGTAGGTAGGTGCGGTAGTAGGACTGTTCACTCCTCAATTCCACTCTTTTTTAACTTGTTGTAAATTATTCGCTATATAGCAGTACCATAGCAGTATTATACAGTACCAGAACCAGAACCAGACCAGCGTCATTAATAAGCACACATACCTAACCTTTAGCATTAAATACACGAGTTGTGTCTATTTATATTTCTATATATACTCGTCGTAACTCGTGATGTTTGACTTGTGATTTTTTTAGATATGCGTTTGTACCTACAGATATACCCCTTCAAATTCTGTACAATTCAAAGAATTAAATATTAAGGCTGAACGACCGACACTTTAACTTGACATTCAGACTTTCAAGCCTATACTCATAAAAGTGCAGCATTTTGAAGCCCCCCAGACCCGTACCCAGAGACATATGACCAACCACTCATTACCACCACAGATATCTAATGTAGGTAATTACATACCTGGACTGGGTCCTATATAGGCACTCTTGTTTGCTGTTTGCTTGTCCATTATAAAAGTTTGCGTAGCACGTTGCGTTATTTATGTATATGCTACGTGGGAAGTTGTCAATTAAAACACTAAATAAGACTTTTGCCTTGTCTGGCTTACTCAGTAGGGAGGTAGGTACTTTCGTTCGTACAGCCACCATCAACAATTGAATACATTTTTACAACAACGACTTTTTGGGCCGTCGTTTCCACATGCGATTGCGAGCTTAAATTAGAATTAGATAGACGAAAGCCAAGAGGCTGGAATACAGGTATCTATGTATGCAATTTAATAGGTGTACTCTATCTGTACATGCGGATGCATAATTAAACTGTCATAGGAAGCAAGGAAGCCTTGCGCTAGCCTCTTACCACACAGCGGAGCGCTTGGAAGTCATCATGAAACGTGTTAATTCCAAAATTTCTGGATGAAATTTCCAGTACGAAAACCTGTGGTTTGACACCGGAGGCCGGCACCGGAGATCGCAGGAGTCATAATAAGACGCGGGCTAAAATTCTAACCTAACCTAAAAATAGCAGTTAAAAATCACAAAACTACTTATGCGAATGTATGAAACTTGTAAGTCAGTTGGGAAATTCGAGCGAATTAATTACTTAATAATCAGGATCAGAGGCACTACAATGTTAAAGTCTTCAACGTATTCAACGTATTTATTTCGAATATAAGATATGTTAGACTTCGGACCCCAGTTCAGTCAAAATTGTGTACTCCCAAATATTTCATTTAATACCATGCGTAGGCACTGTGCAGTAGTAGGAAGGGAGGTCTACTCCACTCTGTTGAAACTAATGTTATGCAAGTATATATATAGGACTAACAAAATAATTGAAGCCAAACAAGAATCTAGCCAAAGCAAACGGAAACAGCTTCCTCCTATTTTCCTCGATCTTCCCTTAGGATATGCAGGCTACTTTTTACATGCAACTACATACCTTTCCACATCTCAATCCAAACATAGGCACCAACCAGTATCCAAAACCAAAACCAAAACCAAAACCAGCCGGTTAGGCTCTCAAACTTTAAGTCAATGCTAAATCTAACTAGTAAGGCCAGAGTATCTATAGGTAGGTACATGTTATGAAGCACATGACAGGAATAGGATGACTACGGTCGGTGTCGGTATCGGTGTCGGTGACTAGTGAGCAGAAAGAGCCTTCAAGGAATGTCACGGAAAGTCTCAACGGTCAACTCCCTTCTACTTCGAGTCTTTTCAGTGGGAGTGGGTATGTAGTATAGGAACTTATACAAAGCTGAAGTAACGCAAGAAAAATACAGTCATCAAGTCTCCGAAACCGAAACCGGAGACATAGGCGAGGCTGTGTCATATCGTCTGTGAAGAACCAAAATGACCCATATCCATTTTTAGCTAAAATTAATATCAGCTATCTACAAAAATATTCAAATATGTCTTGAGAGCATTTAAATAGAACATTTTGCACATTTTAAAAATATGTAAATACAACATTTTGCACCTTTTCGAAAACATGGAATTAGAGCATTTTGCACCTTTTCAACAACATAGAATTAGAACATTTTGCACCTTTTCAAAAACATGTAACTAGGACATTTTACGTTTTTCAAAAACTCCT
Source organism: Dicyrtomina saundersi (assembly GCA_034695245.1). NCBI lineage: Eukaryota > Metazoa > Arthropoda > Collembola > Symphypleona > Dicyrtomidae > Dicyrtomina > Dicyrtomina saundersi. The sequence goes on along the minus strand of JAQFZE010005197.1, from coordinate 2,157 downwards.
AATTAATATTTTACGCATGTTTCTCATTTTGGTTTTATGACATAGCTCATTTTGATTGTAGCTTAAATTAGATACGGGTCATTTTGGTTCCTCACAGACGGAATGGCGTATTATCTCTCGAACAAGTCCCAAAAATACATAGTAAAAAGTACGGAGTCAAAATCATAAAATAATTACTCTAATCTACTTTTATCCCAGACTCACTCACTAGTCAGTTCCAGTTCCAAGTCTCCTCAATAAAATGATTCAAGATAAACAATTTAGTGGGAGTAGATGTAAGATTGAAAATAATGTACTGTTTGCCCAGCCTCACAAAACCATATTTAAGCACATTAAAAAAACAACAAACTGATGTGCTCTAATTCTGAGATATTGGTCCTTCTCCTACTTGTATAAGTACAAAGACAAACCCGCAGCCTGACCTGCTTTTAATGTATCTGTATTTAGTATTTTTGAACTCTCTTTTATAATCTGTATCTTTTTCTGATATGACACTGGAGATACTCAAATTATTTCATATATGATCATAAATTAATCACTGATAGCATATTGTTTGCCTCTGCCCTGCAAAAGTGCACAAACAAACTGCGTTCATTGAGCAACTCAATAAACTATAATGTCAGCGCCAGCCAATTGAGCTAATTTAATGCAGTGATATGATATAATAATGTGTATGGCTGGTACTGGTGCCTACGACAACGACAACGTAAGCCACCGTGGATTTGGTGTGTATCATAAAATCGTAATCTAATGAGGTTGATGTGAATGAGACTGACCATAGGCTTTTGGCTCCAAAATTATAGTAATATAAATATAAGAATAGATATAGGTACCACTCACAAATATTGACTGTTAATTTTGGCAAAGGACGGACTCACTGACTGATACTGACAATGCAACTAGAAAAATACATCTTGTCCACAGCGTTGACAAAATATTTTTTTAGCGCGCCATATGGGTGTATTTAAGTACAGAGGAATTCTCTGATAGTGAAAAAGAAGCTATCTATTTTAGAACTACTGACACACTAACTACTAATAGTAAGTAAAAATGGAATGTAGTGTAAACAGAAACAGAGTTGAGTGTATAGTAATCTCAAGATTCAAAGGCTTGCGCTTGAAGGATTTTACAAATTAGGTTAACGCACAAAATTATAGTGATCATCTTTGTTAACTTTAAACGCTGGACCTGTGGGCTCAGATTTGCGCCTACTATACTGCTACTGCTATGGACAGTCTTTATTAATCAGGTAGGTACATTTAAGGGTCATTCTACTTTACTTATACGTGCAGATAGACGATCGAAGAGGAAAAATTTAACTAACTAGTAAGGTATATAGTTGCACATATAATTTCCATATAGTACTCTTTGTCTATAGGTTATACAGTTATATAGCATCAACTGAAAAATGTCAACTAGGCACCTTATTTCAGTTGATATGATCGATATATTGTGGAGAGTCTCTGTCATAACGGTTAACGATTCTTTGAAACTCGTAACGGAATATGTCTGGTGGTCTGGCCTGGCTGTGGTTGGGGTATCCTATCTTTTACAGTAGAGAGTAGAGAGCATGATGGGATTTTTAGTACGTGTAAAGCGAAATAGTGAAGTAATGCAATATGTAATATATGTTCATTACCCGCATAAAATTTTAGTGTGAGAAAATATGGCAAAACCAATCATGCTTACTACACTGCCCGGGGATCCCGGAAATTCAGAAAAGCGGTACGAAATTCGTTCTTCACAACCGGGTTTCCCTTATATCCGGTAAATTTTAGCATTGTTAAAAGTCAGTTGGCTAACCACATTTTTAAAGTTCTAATTAGTGGTTTTTCCTTATAAATGATTTATTTGGTACCTATGCCTATAATAGAGGCTGCGTGTGAGATCATCTATTTTCATAGGCCATCTATGATGATATGATATGAGGCCAGAGAAATGCATTACGCTTGACAAAGGAACTTAAAATTACTAATAACATAGTGCAAACAGTTATAACATTTTGCTCAAGTTTATATGTGCACGTACTGTCGAGTTTTAAACACAGGTCATGCAGGTCGTAAGTCACCACTCTTAAGAGTGAATAAATTATAACTGTTACTACATCGGCTATGCGATCAGTTTTTTTAACTCGCATCACGCATTTTACAGCATCTG
>JAQFZE010005196.1:0-10511 GCA_034695245.1 Dicyrtomina saundersi | reverse complement strand
GACCCATATCCATTTGTAGCTAAAAACAATATCCACTATCTACAAAGATATTTAAATATGTCTAGAGAGCATTTAAATTGAATATTGAGCACTTTTCAAAAATAGGTAAATAGAACATTTGACACTTTTCAAAAACATGTAAATTGAATATTTTGCACTTTTTAAAAACATGCAAATTGAACATTTTGCACCTTTTCAAAAACATGCAAATTGAACATTTTGCACCTTTTCAAAAACATGGAATTAGAACATTTTGCACCTTTTCAAAAACATTTATATAGGACATTTTAGATTTTTGAAAAACATGAAAATAGAACATTTAAAGCTTTTCAAAAACTCGTAATTAACATTTTACGCATGTTTTTCATTTTGGTTTTATGACATAGCTCATTTTGATTGTAGTCTAAATTGGATATGGGTCATTTTGGTTCTTCACAGACGATATCCTGAGTGAAGAGTCAAAATGATTCATAACCTTTATTTTCAGCTAAACAAAAAATGCACCATCTACAAAATCAGTCAAATATGATCCTGGAAGCATCTCAGGAGAGAACACTTTCCAATTTTCCAGAACATGTAAATAAAACATTTTGAACTTATTAAAGTTTTACTACGCATTAGCGTCTATCTCAATCAGCGTTTGTTTGACATAGCTTATTTTATTTAATTGTACGGATCATTTTGAGTCTTCCTGATACACAAATTCCTCTAATATTCGCGTAGTTTATGCTCAGCGTCGAGAGTATGGGCTAAGTGGCCACGATTACGGCACACTTACGAGTGACTCATCCTGAGTGACTAGCTCATTAATTCCAAGTTAAGTTGGAGATGCGGTTTGTGGAACGTGGAAATCCACAAGTCGAGGAATTGGGGAAAAGTATTCGTCTGTTTGTATAAATGTACACGCTTAGCTTACGTGAGTCTGTCTTTGTGTGTGTAGTGTATTGCACAGGGTTCATGTCAAGAGAAAGCCATTATTAGAGGGCGTCACACTTTCTGGTTGACTGAAACTTGGACAACAACAACAACAAGAAAATGACGCTCTCCGTTTCGCTCAAGTTTTCCCCAAGGATTTCTTTAGAAAATGGTTATTAAACGGAGCATATGGAGCGCAGTGCAACTTCGCATTTATGACTTAGTAGCCAGAGTCTCTGTGATCATTCCCATGCGAATTTTCTCTGATTTGGTTTGATTGTATTAAGAAAATGAGGAAGACGTGGTCAGGGTCTCGGCGGTCTCCCAACTGCCGCGAGAGTGAAAGTGAGTTATTGCTCGGAGAAAGGAGGGCAACGGGAGGGGAGGACAGTTGACACACTCCCATTTCCATATTCTTGTTAGGATCAACAGCTGTTGCACGGGCAAGAGCAACAGAAGCCGCAATATAACAGCAACCGCATAGCATTACCCACACCGCCATGTCAACACCACCTCAACCTCAATGTTCAGTCCAAGCCTCTCCTCGCGCCCTCAACAAGTCTCCCAAGTACAGAGCAATGAGCGGGTCTCCTTCCCAAATTCTCTCACCCAATAAACTTTTTTACGAGTCCATGTCCGCGAGCCCACAGCCGGATCCTGAATCCCGGGGAAAGTCGAAGCGTATGCAGATGGCGGAGTGTGGAAAAGATTGGAATGCGAGTGAAATAATAAACTGACATGGAAAATTAGAGACTCATCTCAAAGTTACGAGCTTCCTTCCTCCAATCTCCAAATAAAATTTCAAATGGAAGAACATATGGTAATGTCATTGGAACAAACTTTCATTATTCCACACGCTCATGGCCACATGCAGAAATGCATCGAAGAAATAGTAAAGCCATAAATCGATGTGGATTCCATATGATCCGCCTAAATGTGGCCATATGGAATGTTGTGCAGGGGAGTGGAAACATATGGAAGTGGCTCTCCTTTAGTCTCAAGCTTCCACAGACTTTCTCCGCCCTTCCCTCGCACTTTCACTTTCACTTTCACTGGGCGAGGAGGAGGATTTTGTGCTTGAAATATTGGAAGCAATTTACAAGTTTTTAACAAGGCAATATGGTCGGAAAATGCAGTGGGTGTAATACGTATTAAACTATTGTAATCCCATTACGCTCAATGTCTCCCTCCGTTTATGTTCCTGGAAGAACACTGCTCTTCTTGAGCCTCGTGCAAAAATGTTAACTGCTTTTTCACGAGGCGCTTGGGGCCATTGTTCCAATGCAGAATTAGGAATTTGCTGTGTACTATTAGACTTTGTTTCCCCAGACCTCCTTCCCTAACCAAATGAACGCTCCTCAACGGGAGAGCAGTTCTCATCCTCAGTATAACTTCCTCCCATTTTTTCTATGATGAGCTAAAGTAAAACGCTATCTCAAATTTCCCTTTTCTGGAAACACAAACTTTGAGCGGAGAGCGATAAGCTGGACGCAGCTAGAACACACAAAAGGTGAACATAATGGTTTTCCAACGACAACTTTCACCGTGAATTCTGGGCTCATTGCCCGTAGTTTCCCTTGAGTGACCAATTTAGTAATTATGGGAAGGAAGGCGGACGAAGGTGGAGGCTGATTTGTGGGTGCCTCTCCTTCCAACGTGTTCACTGAGGAGAGGGACACAGACAGAGGTAGTTGTCCCACGGGAGAATGTTGCCACAGATTCCCTCCCCTTCCCCTCCTCCTGCTTTAATTTCCCATTGGGTGAGTAGAAGAAAAGAAACGGGAAGTTTGTGAAACATTTGCCAAGCATCGTGCTACCTAATTCCACCTCCCATACCACGACCACCACACCATCGCCACCACAGATCAGACTCGTTATCGTTATGTTTTAATGAAATGCAACTATTTGGTCTCACAATCAAAGGCGTTCTCTGTCTCCCGGACGGAAATTGAATAAAAAGACGAGGGAATGCTAAGTAATTGATAGTGACCCAAACCTCCACATCAAAGGCCTAATCAAAATCAAACAAGAAAAACTGAAAGGTAGACTAATTGAATAAGGACCAGGAGCTACGTTACCAACTTCTTCCCCCCTTTCCAACCCAATTCTCAGCTCCCACTCTCCCCTCTCTCCACACTTTCTCCTACTTTCTCCGAATTTTAAAGTGTGTTTCTATATTTTTTCACTTTGCGAGTCTTCATGGAGTTGGGTCTTTGCTCTACGGGAATCCAATTAAATGTCTTTCCCATTATTCTCCAGATTTAGTCCTTAAAGAAGATTTCTAAGAATGCAGTTTATATTTTTCGAGGGAAAAGACATGGTGACCGAGTTCCGAGAAGGAGAGAGGTACATTCTGATAAAATCGGAGCTGTTTTGAATTTCAATAAATTCGTTATTGCAAATTGTATAAAATTAAAATCATGGGGACAAGAAAATTGGAGGAGTAAACAGTTTCATTGAAAGGATGTCAAGTCTCAATTCTTTGCATTTGAAAGCCTTGGCTTCCTTGCCTTTGTGAAGGTGGGTAGATTGGGGAGCGGGGAAGGGGAAGGGAGCGGCGGGGCTTCTGTGGAGGTATTTGCTCTTTCATATATTTGCCCTTTCATCTCTCGTAAGATTGTACTACTTTCACTTTTGAGAAAGTTGGGTGTGTGTGCTCCATGCCATCGCAATATCCTCGCTTATTTCTTGGAGGAATGAGGATCGGGGCCTGAAAGGAATTTGTATTGGGGAAATGCAGGAGGCCGGTGGGCATCACTTATAATTGTGTCTCATGCCCAGGCGGCGGGTTGCTTGACTCAAAAGAGCAGAGCAAGTGGGAGACAAAGGAAACAAGAAGACGAAGAATAATGAAAGAAATACACGTGTGGAAATGGAGCGTGTCTGAGGCAGTCAAGTAAAAATATAGCAATACTCATGTTGAAGCACCTCCTGAAGTGAAAGTGCTTTCTCTTCCACTGCGACTACTTTCTCTCCACGTAAGTGGACTGGGGAGGAAGGCGAAAATATGAGAAGACAATAACGAGTTAAAAATAAAGCAGCATCCACTTCCAGTTCCCTTTCCTCATGCACTCTCCTTCCTCCTTCTCCCCATGTCCCGTCGAGACTCACGCCTAACAGACTCGTACCCGTGAAAGTTGGGGCGAGGAGGGAAGAGACGAGGAATGAATAAATTACGCGGAATTTATTCAGCTTCATTGCTCCACTCCGCACTCACCATTCCATTCAACAGGACTTGCATTGGCGTAGTCCACGTACATTGAGCATTCAAAACTGCGTTGGGAGTATTATGTACTACGCAAAGAACATTCCACATTATTAGACGCGGGGCAATAAATAAAATAAAAATCCAGGACGTACTTTCGTTTTGGGTTGAGCGTCTCCCTTTGAAGGTCTTGGACAGAGACATTATCCCCACTTCCCCCCCTTCATTTTACCATAATTTATTGTCTACGTGGAGAGGTAGCTCTTTTTTGGTAAATCTCCATTCCTCAACACCCCAGTGTCCAAACTTGGACTGGACTTGGAGTGGCCAGATGAAGGTCATTGGAATGCTCGTTAATTTGGGAGTGCGGGGTGTGGAAGACAAGGAGTGAGATGTGTTGTGTGAATGGGCAGAAGGGAGGGAGAATGGAGCAAATTCCAAGCGTCACGTCAAGTGCTCCAGTGGCTCTGACTCGAGTGAGTGAGTCGGGGAAGTGATAGCGGCCAATTTGTGATGTGGAAGGCTCCTTTTGTTTGGACTCTCTGTTCTGAGAGGGACTTGTTTAATTGTGTTTCTGTGTTTGTGCTTTGGGTGTGGGAGAAGTTGATTGGGGAAATAAAAGAACTCACCGAAGAAGCAGGAGCAGAAGACGATGGTGTAGAGTGAGATCATGACGGCCTGAACATCCGTCCGATCAAAGATGTAGTCAGTCTCCTCAAAGCCCGGACTCGGAGTGCTCCCGTTCACGCTCGACCAGTTCCCATCTACTTCACGGCGTTGTCCAGCATCCAGCATCCACGGGGCGAAGAAACAAAGAAAGAAAGAACAAGAAGGTCATTGAGTATTAAGGAAACATGCATCTTCAATCTCCCCTCATCTCTCCCGCTGTCCCTGTCCCTGTCATCCGTCCAAAGGAACATTAGTACCAGGAAAGTGTCCTTCACAAATTACGCATCTCTCCAAAGACTCAATGCCGCTAATGCCCACAATTGACAATGACACGGATTTGACTCTCAATTATTAATTCCTTGTTAACAAAGCTGGATATCGCGTGAAGCCTTGTTGACGCGAGATCAAGGTTCGTTAAGGCAGCATTAAAAATACAAAGTTAATCCGACGGAGGATGAGAGAGTAATATGGGAAACATGAATTGGACAAGGAAAACAAAAGAGCGGACACATCATTGAGTGCCCAAAACGCGGGCAAGGGTGAAAGTAGCCAGACATTGAGTAGGAAAATAAATTTGCGTAATCCTACACAAGGGCTCTTGATGCTTGATTCATTTTGTTGAGTGGAATCAAAGGGAGGACATGATGAGGGATTAGTCTCAAACTAATGACTCGTCCGCTCTGATCCGCCTAATCGCATTGTTATGATTGTTTCGACAGCAGTCCACGTCTACAAGAGCAAAAACAAGTCATTCTACCTCCGAATTTGGGCTCTGGGAAATCCATCTTTGTTCCTATTTATCTTGTGACCGATTTAGCTCACGCTCAATTAGTGGACGACGTAACTTACTCCAGCTTATAGCCTCCAGCTAATTCCACTTGTGCTCATGCAACCTGTCCACCCTTTCGAACAAACATCTTTCAAACATTTTTAGTTTGACTCGTCAGTTCATAATGCGCTTACTCCTGTAGCCTAATTCGATTTCCAGGTTAGAGCTTTAGATTAGTATTTATGATTCTAAGAAACTACCAAATATTTTTCCTCAGGTTCAACTGGAGAAAGTAAAATCGGCCACACGTTGAATTGGAACAAGGAAAATGGAACCATACACGAGTTTATCTTGGTAAGTTAAATTGGAAAAGTTAAATGGAAATAATGGGAGGAGAGCCAATGGGAATCCACGTAGGTTAGGTAGCTCATAAAGCCACGTATCTCTGTCTCTGTTTATAGCTCTACGTAGCTGTCTCCTGTCTCCTTGAATATTGATTAGTTCCTCAGACTTTTACTCGCTCCTGTCCCTTCACTCAGCTTTATGTTCTAATTGTTAATTATCTTCTCGAAGATTATGTGGAGCGTATAGTTACTCTGAGTAGCCATTTGCACCCTCCTCCAAATCCTCATCCTTTATGCGGCTTTATAGGCTAATTACAGGTGAGAAAGGGAGAAAGATGAGGATCCCCGACTCAGGGTGATAAAATAAATAGAAAGCCCAGGTAAAAGTGAGGAAGTTGGTTGGTGGAGAGAGATGCTTACCCATTACGGAGCCGGCTCCAGCACCAGCACCAGCACCAGCGCCAGTGGAATTAAGTTGCTGGAAATCCATGCTCGAGGCTCCTGCCCTGTTTCCCACAGTCAGATTAGCCATTTCCCAAACGATTGATGCGCTTTCTCCGAATCCAATATTTATTCGTCTCCCTCCAGTTAAGGGGAATGGAGAGCGCACTAATTCGGATTTGCGAGAGGGAAAGATTATTCTTAAAAATTCATTTCCTTATTATGATTGCAATATGAAAACACTCCACTTTCCAAGACGCTCACTTTCTCCAGTTCCTTCTCGGCTCTACTTTCCCCACTCACCATCAGTCTTGAGGCTCCCACTGAGAACGAGAACGAGAACGAGAACGACTGAGGTGAACCGGAGCCAATTTTTAATATTCATCTTTTCACTAAGCCCCACTCCTTCCCCGCGACCATCTCACCACCAGAGAAAGTTCCGTATTTTCACTCAATTCACATCCGTGTTTTTTTTAATTTCTAATTTTCCTTTTTCCAATTCCACAGCTTTTAGAGTGTCAAGTTCAAAACTAAGGAAAAGGGTCTCAAAATGTACTGTGGGGAATAGCACTCGCGAATTTAATTAACTTCCACTTCACACTTTCTCCCTCTCTTTGTCTTATTTCCCCTGTCCGCAACTGTCCTTTTCAGATGCGTAGGAGGCGCTTTTGTTTTCCTGTCAACTTATTCCATTGTCTGTGGCTAAGAAAAGACACAAGTTTAAGATACAAGTTTGAGATGAGGAATAAAGTCAAGACAGAGCCGAATATTTTATTGACCCACTCCTTCCCACGTTCCGCTCTTCCCTGTCTCCGTTTCCCCTTCCTCAGTCAAACAAAACAGAGAAAACAAAAGAGCGACGGATCTCGCGACGGCCGCGTCTTTCTGGTGACTTTCCCCTCTTGTCCTCCTGCTTCTCTGTCTACCTGTACAATTGACATAAGATGAGACAGGGCGCAAGGTGCGGAGAGTGTTTAGAGTGAACGAAGAGCACAGTGCAGTCTTCCCATGGTTTTCTCCTCATTTTCCTCGCTACAATTTTGCTTTCACTTTTTCTATTTTTGTCAAAATGCCCACTTTTGAGTTCCTCACAATTATTCTAATCACGTTCACGCTCCAAATGAAGCTTTTGACTCAGGGCTGAATCACCGTTGGAACGTTTTGAATTGAGGATGGCCTTGGGGTTGACAGGTGATGTGATTTGGGGCCACTTTCAAATATAAATAGGGACACAATTTCCACTTAAATTCCAACTAAGCCCTAAGCCGTGGAGTATGCCGGATAATAAATAAAATTAAATTTGACTCGAGTAGATTAAGACGTTAATTGGTGCTGACGTGGGGAGTGTGTTGCAGCTCTGGCAGGAGGAGAGTTTGTCGGAGCGACTGCGAGCAGTGTGGCGTCTGGCCGAGAAATGAAGAGAAAGCTGAGGAGCGTCTTCTATTTACCGCGGAGGCTCCTTCAGCTGAGAATTGAGACTGAGAACGGGGCCGACGGAGACGGAGCCCAAGACCAAGATGAGCGGAAGCTACTGCAAAGGCATATGAATGGGAACGAAAGCCAAGCAGAAGACACGTCCAACGGTTCCTCCACTTTCCCCAGCTCATACTCCACATCATATCTCTCCATCTCCAACTCGAATCTCAAATTTACAGGGCAGATGGGAAATTGTGGGATGCGGATTGTGGGATTTGGTTGGATTTGAATTCTGGATTTTGCATCTACTCCCACATTATTCCCACAGAATCGACTTGATAACTCAAAAAAAAACTGCTTCGTCGCTATCTCCTCAAAACTCCCAAATCCAAGCCGACTTAACCGACTCTCAATATTCTACTTTTAATTGCACACACTTTCGGCTTTCGTGTCACAATCCCAAAAACTCCCTACTGCCACTCATACGTTAAACAGTTCATTATTTTACGGGCTTCCATGCACTTTTATCGCAAGTGAAAGCAGTGGGAAATGGTACATTTCTATTGCAATACAGAAAAAAATTATAATTTAGAGATGTTGAAGTGGTTGTCCTTTTCCTTGTTATTTGGATTTGTGGGGACATGAAGCAACATTAGCATGGTCATGAATAGAGAGACGACAATGTGGAATGGAGGAGGCTTCTTTCCCCGCCAAAAGCAAATTGTGGCTTGACTCAATCGCCTTTTATTATCCGCTTGTAGCCTACGACTAAATGGGAAATGGAATGCTCACTCCTCAAGTGCTCCCACTACTAATGCTTCCATGTTGAGCATTTGGTAGGAGATTGGGAATTGGGAGGACAAAATGTGCATTCCCAATGCAAGTCTCGCTCGGAAATCACCAACAAACAAAAAGCCGTGTCCCACATCATAGTCATCAAATATTCGAGCGTTCCTTCTGCATCTCCGGCTGTAACTGTAATAGTCTCGTCGTCGTCCAGTGCTCAAGGAACAATTGCCTCGAGTTACAAGTGCAGTAGCCATTCCACAAGAAACCATTCTCCGTCCTTCTCCATTGCACCACGTGCAGCGGCCGTCAACAGAAGCCAAATTGCGGAGCGGAGCAGAAGGAGCGGAAGGAAGGCTGAGAGGCACGTCAGTGTTTTAAAATTCAAATCCTCAGTCCACGTTTTCAAAACGTCATTTGAGTCTGGAGACACTTTGGAAGACAAATATTTGAGGAATTTACATATGTAGCTATACAGATCATTCCCCTTGTAACTCAGACTAAAAACGCTGTCTGGAACTGCTTGATGGTCCTCTGACAAGACAAATTGCGTAGTAAAGGATGTGATGAGACATTGAGCCTGCCTTTAGGAAATGTACAGATCAATTCCAAGCATTATCATCCGTACAAGAACCCCAATGAGTTCCCCCAGCTCCCTCCGTTTAGCATTACTATCGGTATAGCCAGTGGAATGAGTTGTCGTAATGGGAGCGCTTTTTCTCCCACAGACCCACACCTACCCACTCCCAGTCACAGTCACAGTCCTGGATAAGAAAAGAAAGAAGAGAAAGTTACTTTCTTTTCAACTACAGTTGTGCAGAATGCACTTCTGTCATTTCCCATATTCCCCTACACACAGAACCGATGTAGAACGAGCTACAGGGTCCCCCATAGACCTTCACAGACACATCCAAGCAGAAGCATCAGTCTGTTACATTACGAGAAAAGGTTTTTTATTTACGAGGAATGAGTGTCGGGCCGAGAATGGGAAGGAGATGTGTCGCTGTGGATGGTGTTGACAGACGGGCTTTGTTTTCGGACCCACATTCCACGATCCACAACACTCACAACGTGTGTCCTACAAATACACAATTCATCCCACGTAATGACACAGACCCAAACAAAACTAACACCCGTCGTCCAGTTCTCGCCAATAGTTTTTTCCACAAGTCCAGATTGAGATCTTGTATCTCTTCTCCTGTCCCTCCGTCACGATTCACGATCCAGTTGAGGAAAGAAAGCGGGACTCGCGGAGACATTTGTCCACGGACCAGACTGTGCAGAGGAAAGTTGGAAGATTGCATTACACCGAGATGGATGACTGGACTCCGTAACGAAGGAAGGTCGCGGCCCAATTCCGGATCCCAACTCCTCACACAAACACACTCAACCGCATTTAATCACATTTATTTATTTTATTTCCTCCAGTTAACAAAGTCCACAGAACATTTCTCATCAAAATATCTCCCCTTTTGTGGCCCCACAACTTGTGAACAAGATAATTCAAAAATGGCTCCAGTGTCTGAGTAGTTCCAATCAATGTAATGGACAAAGTAATGGTATGAGTTAGTCGCTGGGAAAGAGGCTTTAGAAAACTATGCCTCTTTCACATATTTCCGAATTCGGGGAAGACATGTCCGGCGGCCGGCGAGGAGGGAAAGTCATCCTGGAAAAAACTGACGTGGAAATTGTGGGACTGTAGAAGAAGACGAACCAAAATTGTGACTTTCTCACAGGCTTCCTTGAGAACTCAATTTTGGAATTAAATTAAATATCTTTCCACTGTACTGTGCATATCGTCTGTGAAGAACCAAAACGACCCATATCCAATTTAAACTAGAATCAATATCCACTATCTACAAAAATATTGAAACATGTCTTGAAAGTGTTTAAATGGAATATTGAGAATTTTCAAAAACATGCAAATAAAAATTTTTGTGCATTTCAAAAACATGTAAATAGAACA
>JAQFZE010005195.1:0-10511 GCA_034695245.1 Dicyrtomina saundersi | reverse complement strand
CCTGTGAGTACAGCAACCACCACTACAACAACAACTACTACTACCACCACCACCACCAGCACGACCACCACCACCACCGCTAAGCCAGATTCAGTGTCTTCCCCTGAAACAATGTCTTCTTCCCCGGACATTTCGTCCACTTCAGAACCGTCCTTGGTGACCCAGTTTGTGTCCTTGGGGGACGCTCCGCACATTCCTGTGGACAGCCCAAAGACTCACGAGAGCACGGATGTGAAGGTGAAGGCGACCGGAGCCGGAGCTGGAACCGCAGCCGGAACCGGAGCGGGTGCCGGAACCGGTGCCGGTGCGGGAGCCGGGGGCACGAGTGGTGAGATGGACTCAAGTGGGCGTCATGCCGATGTAGGACCTGTCCAGTCCAGTGCGAGTGTTGCAAAGGGACAGTTGAGTCCTAGTGAGGCCACGCGAACTACGAGTAGGAGCAGTGAGAGTGACATTATGAGTGGTAGTGGTCAGGTCAATTTGAGTGGGAGTCTGAGCGATGACTATTTGAGTGACCAGCCGGAGTCGACCACAGAGGGAAGTGGTCGGACGGAGGGAACGACTTTATTTGATCAACGTGCCATTGAGACGGAGGGAGACATTGTCATGACGACGGAAGGCTTGTCCCCGGTCCTCTTCCAAGACGCAGAAAAGACGACGACAGTCAAAAGTAGGACAACGACGGGGACGGAGGATGGAGATGTGCCACAACAAATAAATCGTTCCGACATCAAAGGAGTGTGAGTTTCGCCGTCCCTACTTAACGAACACACTATATACACCTATTTCTATATGATACAATACATATAGTAGTAGCTGCACTGTACTCATAACATTATTTCGACTGTTTCGCTTTCGTAAAAAAAAATACTGAAAGGTTAAAATCTTGCCATAGTCTTTTATCTTTTTGAGAGTAGCATATAGCAAAATGTAGGCTCTTCTTAAGCGTCGGTTGTCCGGTCGGTTAGTCAGCACCTTTAGCAGTTTTTTTTTGCAGGTGGAAATAATTGAATTCGCTATGCCTACCAAACTGACGATGAGGGGGGTTTGTCTTTTAGCCTTTCCAAGTTTTAACAAGGGAGATGTAACATATATGTCTGCATGTAATTAATTACACATTAATACACAGCAATGTCTCTCGCTGCTACAGAAGCTCGAGTATACACTCTAAACTACAGCATCTGCAAATCTGCACTGTCCACACACAAGTTCTTCCTCCTAATCTTGTCTTATGCTTATTATAACTATTTTTTCTGTGTAGACAAAAGGAACAAAATGTCCTATTCCATTCATCCATTTCTTCCGCCTTCCTCACTCCACACCTTTTCCGTATTTAATCACCACTTATTCAGTGTATGCATATACCCCACACACACACACCTAAAGCTCCGCGTCTCTCCATAATATGCATTCTCTGTCTTCTCATTTAATGAGTGCATCTTTATCTCTGTAAAAATTTTCATCTCTCCACCTTTGTACATGTACGGACAGAGTGGCGTGAATATTGGTGGAGAGAAAAGTTGCGCGACATTTCAGCTTCCCCAAGTGCCTATAGTAATATGTCTGAATTGAACTAGGTACCTGACACGCTCTTTGCCCAGTGCTAAATATAATGAGCACCTTTTCATCCCTATATGTAGTGCCAGTGCGTAATGCTCGAGTCCAAATGTCAACAGAAACTGAAGGAAAGAATTTTGGTTTATTCCAATTTTTATAGTGTGGGAAGAGAGGAGCATATCCCTCATCCTTCCCCGTCAACGTCAACGTCAACCTATATTCAAATTTCAAATCTTGCTGTGTTTAAAGTTAAAGAACAAAAATTACCTACTCGTAGTAAAAGACACTGTGCTCTGTGGAAAACTAAATTCCAGTCACGTAAACTCTTTGTTTCTATCTTGACAGTACGAAGTAGGAATACGAAGCAACTTATCCAATTAGCTTAGCTAAATGCTTGTTAATAAGGCATCTTCGTACATTTCTTGATTTAAAATTGAAAAATATTATTTAAGTACTTTTTTGTCTCTATTGTAATTCAGTAGTTTCTACAGATTTACAAAATATGCAGCATTATAAGGTTTTTCACACAGGACGTATATTTTCTCGATCGAAATCTAAATTAAATTTATGCAACTTGGACTATTGATACTTTTAAAATTACATGATGCGTGAGAACTGGTCTATGTAGAAGCCATTGGTAGGACACTATATACAGTACACTGATGTTGGAGGTTGGGTAGGGTTTTTTCCAAGAGAAAATGTTGGACCATTCCAATTCCTATTCCTTAATAGCACGGTAGATGAAGATAACATGTTGGATGTGTGTCGATTCACGTTTGTAACATGGGGCCACTTTGTCAGTGACCGTCCTGTCCCGATTTGGAGTAATGATACATAAACTTATGTGTGTGTGTGACGTAATTTTTGACCATCTTATTCCCCTCAATTGACCATCCTATGCAGCATGTTACATTTATATTACAAAGTTGTTTACTTACGTATGCCGTATGCAAGTGCACCAAATGAATTATTTTCCCCAGTCTTACTTTATATAATATATTATTTAGTTACTAAGCCTCGTCTTCGGCTCCGGCTCATGCCTATAGATCTGCAAAGGAAGATTGAAATCCCAATTTTCATTGTTTTCTCGCCACACAAAAGGAAGCGTTGTGACAGGTAGCAGGGCTACAGCTGTGTAGAAGAGCTCTGGCTCTGAGATTAGTAGGTAGGTTGATGGTGGTGGTGGTAGACAGATCTGTGGGAAGGCGGTAGACGTGTCAACGTCTAACTAGGAAAAAGGAGACTCTACGTGAGATTAGACGAAGACTGACAACAGTCAAAAGTGATAGCCTTGAAGGCAAAAACAAGATGAAGATGATCTGATCAAACTATATGCAGTGTGCATAGCGTACTGGTACTGGTACTGGGGTGATGCATTTAATATGCGTCTTTCCTGACTGCTTAATACTAGTTAGTTACACTCTGAGTATATACATACATGTTGAATGTTCTGAATGATTTGATATACTACACACACACACACAAACAAATTTACATTTGCTCAAGCAAGTCATATGCAGCTGAATGTGATTTAATTGAAAACCAACATCCAACTACTCATTGCCAACTCAAACTATTAAGATTAAAAACAAAGAAACCTGAAGTACAAGGCACCTGAATTCTCGGGTCAGAATTGAAGTGCACTCGAACTACTTTTGTGAGGACGCCTTCTTCTCGTTAACTCACAGTATTATTGTCCCCATCAAAACAGACAATCCTCATAATATAAATCCCTATACCTATACACATGATATTATGTAAATATACAGTATACCTATAGATAGATATAGGCTCTATATGAGCAAGGAATGAACAATGATATTTAGGCTCAGGTGCCCATTTTGTAGCATGCTCACTACTAATTAATGAACTGTAGTTTTCTTCGTTACATGCACTTCGTTCCAAGTAATTCGAGTTCTAATTGCATAATAATATTTTTAAATGAACCAGTGCAGTGGGTAGAATGAGGGTAAAAGATCGCCAAAAATGCATTACTACGTGGTTGGCACATCATTTAATTGGACAGCGTTGATGCATGTTAGTATACAGGAATTAACTGATTTGATATTCGTGCAGCATGTGCTTCCCAACTAAAAGCTGCAGGTAAATAGGAACACATATCACATATATGTACATGTCATCAAATCAGGATGAGCGTTCACTCACGTTGTCCGCACAGTTCATTATTTAATGAGATCAAGAGTACGAACAGTCGCAAGTAAAAAGAACAGACCGTGCAGCAGGTCACATAGAAGTATGTAGTACACCAAAAATACAAAACCAAAAAATTCAAATTTTTTTTTAATGATTTTAGGAATGCTTGTCCAGTGAAGGAAGAAGTTGTGGCTCCATACTGGGCTAACAACACACGGGGGGAAGTCCTAGCCCTCTTAAATTTGTATCCATTCGAGCAGTACATTCACTGGGAGAAATGTACCTTCGAACATCGGCAAATGTACTGTCGAGAGGGATGCCGGTAAACTGATTTCCTATATATTAGACGGATATAATTTCTACATGAAAAGAATTTCTTAAAATAATTTTATTAACTTCACAAGTTTAAAGAGTTTCCCATCTTGCATATCTGGAAGTGCTTCTCATTATGAATTAGTTAGTTGCTTCCACAAAATTTGTATAGTTTTAAAAATGATCCTTGTTTGACTGACGTGATTCTGAATTATGGGGTGACAGGTGCGAGCAGCAGTACAGACTTCACCGACTACTTGCTTTTGACCCAACGAATGAATGTCGTGGGATTTTTTCAGACTGGTTCCGATTTCCTTCCTGCTGCGTCTGCAAATGCTATCTGACCTCTTCAGACTTGGCTCACGAAAGATTCAGTTTCAATCGGAGTCCCAGGTTCGACGATGCGGACGTGCCGGATGTGAATGGTGTCGACGATTCCCACTTTTACTACAAAAGTACTAGTTATAATTCCCGACAGCCGAGATGAAACAAATCTTGACACACACACACAACACACACACACACACACACATCATCATCATCATGCCAAATTAATTTATTATTTTATTTACAAAATAGTATGTAAGCCTTTTTCCCTCGTACTTTTAATTATCGCTCACGAATCATGTATTTTTTAGCAGAGAACCACACACAAAACGCATCCATGTATGTACACAATTACAGAACCTTAAAATAAATAATATCATAATAATTCATGGACCACCGTATATCAATATATAATATATTCACCCTCTCCCTGTCTGCTCTTTCTCTTCGCTACGTTTTTTTTTCTCAAATACGGAAACTAAAAGCGGTTCCAATTCCAAGATTCCCCAAGTTACGAATACTGCAGGTGTGGGTCCAGTCATCCAGTTCAGCATATATATTAGAGACTGTCGTCAGAACCGGCTTAGTTTCTCTTTGGAAAGGAAAGCGGAAAGTGAAATATTGACGCATGTGAAAAGAGAGCAAGCGCAGTGACTGATCAATAGTAATATAGTAGAAGCTCAGAAACCATGGAATCCAACAACTTTAATGGTGAGTTTTTTCTTTTTTAACTTTTCTATTTCAGCTCTATTTTACTTTAGGAAATTCAAGACTTTTAATTTTAGGCAACTATCATTATGAAGAGGAAGGGATGAACACCTCAAGGAGACGAGTAAAGGATGGCCCTACATATCCTGATAATGATGGGTTAGTATTTCTATTACATTCTATTACACTGCTTTCTCTTCCTCAAAAAGAAATAGTTATACTTGAAACAATTAAACTATAATCTTG
The DNA here is from genome assembly GCA_034695245.1 of Dicyrtomina saundersi. Classification (NCBI taxonomy): domain Eukaryota; kingdom Metazoa; phylum Arthropoda; class Collembola; order Symphypleona; family Dicyrtomidae; genus Dicyrtomina; species Dicyrtomina saundersi. Next base: position 5,207 of record JAQFZE010005195.1, on the reverse strand, counting down.
CCTCTAATTTTCCAGGAACGCACGTACAGATTTGGCTACGTAATATTAAATTGTCTATTTTATTTGTTGTCAGAATCTACGCCGAGTTACAAAAACTACGCTCAATGGTTGCAGAGGCGGAGAAAGTTCCAGCATCAAGCCGGGCAAGTATAGACGGAACTTTAATGTCAACTGTTTTTGGAGTAGTACTTGTCATGATAATTAGTGTGAGTGCGTATGCATTTATAAATTTGTACAATGCGCTGGTCAAGAGATTTTCTGCTTGAGTTTTTATGAATAGCCCTTTCAATGTGACCAAACTAAGAGATTTTCTGCTTCCTCATGAAATTTATTATGAATATATAATATGATACTGATATGAAACTTACTGTGACAAATAAAGGTTGAGACATTCCACAAATTCTTTTTGAGAATTAATTGAATTTTTTTGTATTTATTTTTGTAATCAATAATTTACCTTCGTCCACAATTCTGTACACAATCCTGCATCGTTTCATTTGAATGACTCAGTTCATACTCCATAACTTCACTGTAGATCAGTTCCTTCCATTGGTCAACTGTATGTTCACGCTCATCCACAGAGTGGTCATATGGTCCGGGAGCGGGCTAGTATATTACAAACACAGTACCAAATAAATAACAATGCAATTCCATTTTTCTTGTTTATCTTCATACCACTAATATATGTATTGTGCACCCAGTCGAGCAGTACACTTATCCAACTAAAACTGCAGTGAGTTGCACAGGCTGTATGTTTATAAGTTCTGGGAGTCAATTATTATGATCACTCATATTATTAAGCACGCAACAAAACAAGAATTATTTCTTGGATTTTTTAACATTTGAAATTGAATAAAAATACAGATAAAAAAGTAAAAGGTAAATTATTTTAAATTCTTACGATTCTTACCGCATTGACTTCGGACTCATCGTACCAAACATTAATATAAGGATGCAGCAGAGCTTCATCGACCGAGATGCGCCGCTCTGGGTCAATCACGAGCATTCTGGATAAAAGGTCACGAGCTTGCGATGCTGAAATTTAAATTTGAAGGATTTATTAACTCATATTCTTCATCCGTTTTAATCAATACTACATTATTTTACCACCATACCATGACTAGCAACATAAATAAATAATTTAAGTAATTTATGAATCATTATTTTGGTTTAAACGAGGCTTACCCTTTAACCTGGAATGTTCTGAAGAGTCCGATGGGAATAAAACGTCTGGAAAAAGCCTTTCAAAAGAGTAACCGGGGTGCCGTGGCCGGTTCTCTACGTAGTTGCGAACCGTAGGCTGTAACCTTCTCATGAACTCAGGATTGGGAGTTCCTGCAATTTTCATTAAATTAAATGTCAAGATTAATAAATTAAGATTCTCGAGGGGGTGATAGTACGGTTTTAAGGATAATATAGTAAATTAAATAAGTTACCCAGTTGTTCAATAATCTTGTTCCACTGATCTATGTGATCAGTTCCAGGAAACAAGACTCCCCCACGAATCATTTCACCCATGATACAACCCACTGACCAGATATCAACATTTTCTTTATACCCCATGCCAAGTATGACTTCCGGCGCACGGTAGTAACGAGTCACAACATATGGCGTCATCATAAATGTTGTCCCTGCCGTTCGGGCTAACCCAAAATCAAGAATTTTCAGCGTACAGTCTGACTTCACCACTATATTCGATGGTTTGAGGTCTCTGTGAGGATCACGAGCGTTAAAATTATTAGATTCGTTAATGTATTTAAATTTTAAATACCACACTGACAATTATTACAATCACAAAATGCTGGCAAAGACGAAGGCAGTCAACTCAAATTACCTATGAATTATGCCAGCAGAGTGAAGATGCTTAATACCGCAGAGCATCTGGTAAAGTAAATAAGACATTCTTTCGTGGTCCAAATCCATATTTATTACTTGACCGAGGTTGGCATCCATCAATTCCATAACTAAATATACATCCTGGAAATCTTCAATTATTTTCTGAGGAGTAAAAGCGTTCAGCAATCCAATTATCTGGTAACAAAATTCATAATGAAGTCAGTGAATTTAATCAGAACGGGTAAACGTCGTTGTTTCACACTTCAAAATGTTGATTTCGCTTCCTATACTTTTAAGTTAATTTTCACTTCGATTTCTCAAATAAATTAGCTCAACACCAACAATTGGCTATCTGATGCCAACAAATTTTCTAACTTCGATGACGCAGTGCTTAAACAGCGCTTGCAACTTATTATTAACGAGAATCATAATTTGGTTAATCTACGTGCTCCTATTTAAATTGACTTGTTTTAGCTATTAGTTATACATCTTGACTTCGTGTTCGTCTTCGGCCCCCACTAGAATGAATTTTACACAATTTCTGGTAATAACCTTCTTCCTATACAACCGTCGCAGAATGGAGTCGGGTTCATATATAGCCAACTTTTCCTCTTTCATTGAACACATATTATGCTCCTTCAAACAACATCCCGTAACCCACAGAAATGTCACACGAGGACGAAACAGCAAAAGGCTGTGTACTAAATACAGATTCAGTTGAACTCACATTTTTATGGTTGACAAGTTTCATGAGTTTAAATTCCCTGTAGGCTCGTTTGGCATGAGTGACATTTTGAAATGGGCGGGATAATTTCTTGATAGCTACGCTGGAGCCTGAACATGTGTCGTAGGCGGAGCTGAAAATATAATAAATCAATTAGTAATTGGTTTTAATTCTAATTAACAAAATATTGTTTTACAATACTGAGCTGTAGGGCTATTGCACTTGTGCAACAGTGACACTTAATAAAGTTGTTTTTCTCCCTAACGTATTTTTCATTTATTTTGATTTTTTTAATAACCTTGAGAAACATACATAAAATCGATATACATCTACTCAAGTTTCAACAGCGTCACAAAATACATGGTCCAGAACTAATATAACTTCAACAACGAAATTATTTAAGCACACATGTTGCCTAAATTCAAAATTAAATTGAAGGAGCCCATTAACGATAGTTGCTAGAAAATTGAAAATACTTTCACAAAAATAAATAAATACTTGAACTATTTACTTAATAAGCAAAAGCAATCTAATTCCTTAATAAACAAAAGTGATAAATATTCGAATTTGACCGAAGCTCGGATTTGGAGCTTTTAAAAAATAATTAGTGCTAACGTAAATGAGAAATCGATCCTTTCAAAAATAATACAAAAGTGCTCATAATATTATTTAAACTGTCGCAACATATCTTTTTATAGCCATTCCATAATAGGGGGAGTCCACGGAACGCAAATTCATACAGAGTGGCATTTGACATTTAGAAATAAATGTGTACATAACGTCAAACGTAGGACGAGCCTCAGTGGCGATCGCCATTGGTAAAATTGTGATAATATTTTGATAGAAATGTAAAAAATTGCTGAAAATTATGAATATTAAAGTAAATCTAAATCTGACTACATGACAAGTTAATGAATGAGAAGACTGACTCACCAAACAATGCCCTGAGCACCGGAACCAATGGGTTTGAGGTTTTGATACCTTTTGAGTATGGTAAATCTCGTGTCACCAACCTCAACCGTGTAAAATCCTGGAGCGGGTTGTTGAGACGGGTTACTCCCGCCTGTCCCACCACTCCCGCCTCCTGCTCCAGCTGTGTTTGATGACCTTGATGAACTCGCCGTTGAGGACATTTTATTATTTAGTCCGAATGGCATGGGGCTTTAAAATTAAACAAATTTTTATAATTCTGGTAACATGAGGAGGGCGAAGGGGAAAAAAACTGTACAGTTGTATATGACAGGAGCGGTGCTATTGATTCCAAGAGGATAGTACAAAAACCGAATCTTGTCGTTTTTGTCCCAAACCCACCCACGACACGATCATGTCCAACTGTATTATATCCTACTAGACTCTTGATATGGGATGCACTGTTCTCACCATCACATGCGTAGTCGTACTACTCAGTTCCTCCTTTTACCACCAGCTCTCTGTCTCTTTCTCTCCCAAAAACTTTTGCTAAATCTTTTTCCAACTCCTAAAACCCAACAAAACTCGTCTTTTACTTCAGATGCAGCCGCTGCACTGTCCGCCCGTCTACTCCTCCAATCCACACAACTCCTCCAACTCCAACAACTTTGGCCTACGGGCTCCAACAACACCAGCCAAGGCTACTTTCCTACTATTCCTCTACAACACACCCCGAAAGAACCTACTACTCATCTACCAAACCAACAACCTAACCTACCTATTCCTATATCACTATTGATTAAGTTGGCGCAGCGCTATTCTTATTCACATATTCAACTCGAGGAATTTTAAACATTTCTCTCTCCTCACTACTACTTATCATCTCAGAGCCTTATTGACTAGCTTACGACAGCCTTCCAACTGTTTATCAACAATCTATTGACTTTACCTACACTCACTGCATTCTCACTATTTTCCGCATTTTCCCAGCTTCATCCTCCTCAAACTTACGCTCTCACATTCTTTTTCTCCCTATCACATACATTTCGATGACTCTCTTCTCCTGTACACTTCTGTAGCAGAAGCCCTCAATAATAATAACTAAAATCAGGTCTCTCCACAATATTCTATATCTGGCTATATTATTATGGTGTATCCCACAGTATACCTCACCTATACCTACCCTACTCAAAAGTAATCCATTTCCAAGTACTCCTACATTCTCTTTTATTTGCACAATGCACTTGATGAATCATGAGTCAAAAAGAAAGCAGAGCAGAGAGCCTCATCTAATATGCCTTCACTTTTATCATCCTGGCATTTTGCGCCCACTCATTTTCGTAGGTACGTCAATCCATGTATGTAGCATAGATACATGGGCACTTTTACGTAAGTAAGTATACACGTACTCTACATCCGCATTTTCCCTTTATCTGCACCGTAAGACGTCCTCGTACCGTTACCGTATCCACCAACCACCGTATACCAGCCCGGCTCCGGTTCGATCCTTCCTACACTGATTTTTTAGACACGATGTACAAGATGAGGATTTGTTTGTGATTCACATCTACCGTTAGATTCAACAAACAAGCAATTCATAAATATGTAATACACAATTGGACAACTTTTAACAGTGGACATAGGTGTATCATTATACTGGAACAAACAAACAAACAAAAGAATTGGCAGGATTTTGCCGAGGGAACTTAAAAAATTGTCAATACCTGTGAATTGGGGG
>JAQFZE010005194.1:0-10512 GCA_034695245.1 Dicyrtomina saundersi | reverse complement strand
TTCATTTTATAGTGTTGATTATTAACTACATTAGTTGCTGTTTTGATAATATATACTTGTATATGTATATAACTTGCTGGGTGACTTGTTAATATGTAATTATTACTATTACAGATTACGCTGTTATTCACCTGTTGAAGGGTCAGAAGTCTGTGTAGTGGTTAAAAGCAATACGGGTCACGTACAAATCGATGGCCCACATTTATGTAGATTCAATTAAAGAATTGGTTTCTATATCTTAGAAAGATCGTAATGATCGAATTTATATTGGTATACGGGGTCGATAATCAGATAGATACGGGAAATTAGTATCAAAATGTTTGCAGTATTTGTACTGGACTAGGTGTGCGTCCTTGTTGTTAATTTTTAAGTTACTGAACTAAACTGAACAAATTTATAAAAATTGAACTGTGTATCTTGGCAGTATATTCCACCGTACTAAACACTGGGAGAAGGTAAAATAATGAATTAGGTGTCAAAATGTAGACAATTTAATTTTCTATTGATTGATATACCGATTAGTGGTATTGTGCGCTATTCAGCATAACATGAGCTGACAGACTGTGGCAAGGCTTTCAAATGTTATAAAATTCTTGACGACTTCGTTTTCCCCCAGTTAGCTTAATTAATGCGCATAGTTAGCTCTTTTCTTTTATATTCTACGACCACATGCACTTTCTGAGTTAAGCGTTTAAAATTAAAGGAAAGTCGGAAAGTGGAAATCGAAAAGTGGAAATCGGAAATCGGAAATTGGAAAGCGGAAATCGGAAAGTGGACGGAAAAACGTCTTTTGGATTTTATTAATATACGGATATATAATTTATTATTATGTAATTTTAAAACTAGAAACTGTCTTTTTACCATAATTATATACGTCATAAAAAACAAATTTACTTACTTTTAAAATCCCTATTAACTGTTTTTTACTATCCATAGTTGATTACGGATTAATAATTTTGAGCGCAATAAGCAGCACTCAAATAAATAGACTAGTGAAAAAAATAGATAACTTTTTAGGATATTTTCTCGGTCTCTTTTCTCTTATCGGTCTAAATAACACCCTAATAAAGTTTAACTAACTAACTAACTAACATTTAGACTCATATGGAGTTTTATTTATTTTATTAGATATCAGATTTAAGAATACGTTATTATTTTATTGTTACCGTTTTTTCTTGTAGCAATTATTGTAGCGTATCTCTCTCTGGCTTATTATGTTGTCTGGTTCTAATATTTATACAGCAATCAGTCCTAATATGCACGGTATATTGATTAGTAAAATTAATTGTAAAGATAATATATATATATAACTTTTAAATATCATTTTTGAACGACCATCTACAATTATACAATCTTCTATCATTAACATTAATAGCATTAATAAACTATTTTAACGATGCCGTGTTATCACGGCACACTCATAAATATTGTCCATGCATTTTATTTCTGCATTAGCCATGGGTAGCAAATATCTTAGGTTTAGGCGTGGGTAGCTAATGTCCTAGGTTATGGGTAGTAAATGTCCTAGGATGGGTTTTGGGTAGCAATTGTCCGGACAGCAATTGTTCGGGCAGCAAATGTCCGGGTAGCAAATGTCCTACAACCGTATATCCAGCTCAAACCTTTTCTGCAGGTAGTTCAGAGTGTAGTTATAATTTTTCATGACTGGTAAAATTATATTTCTGATTAGACCTGTACGTAGAACACAGTGGGTGGCCACCATTAGAGCATGGCCAAAATAGTGAATATGAGTTATTTCCTCAGACATTTCGTAAGGTACTGTTGCTATCTAGCTAAAAATCGGAGCACGTGTTTCAGTCACAGAGTGGGTTAGAGTAAAGCTAACATTCATGTAGATGATTATGTAAAAAATGTAGAAATATTTTTAAGATTACATTTTGAATGCGTTTAACAGATACTCGAATTGATATTCGAAAAATGCGACCTACAAACTTTGTTGAGTTGCCGTCTTGTTTCCGGTCGGTGGGCCTACTATGGTGCAAAAGAACTTCAGAAAATTGTGATTATGGGATTTATCAAGTCCCCTTCGTCTCAAAAAGGACCACGTCTATATCGTCTAAGTTCTGATGGGGATCGCTCTCTGAGAGACCTGGTTACTCTCATGAGCCATTCTACCGAATTCCCCTGCAATTCATTTAGCTTCGGGGCTGCTGTCTCCGAGGAATGGTCTAAGCGGTGCTCAGTTCAACCTTTCTTCAATGCTCACGGAGCGTCCATTAAGAAAATATATTTTCATGGGTGCTTAAGCTTGGAGGATTTGAAACACTTTCTTTTGAATCAAGCTCCAAACCTACAGGAGCTACATCTGGGTCGGATCATTTTAAGATATCACAGTTACACAAAACGTCCTTACAATTCACAGAAAGACGAGCTACAGTCTGAAGAAGAAAAATCTCTTTTCCATGCTACTACGTCGAAACCCAGGCCATTTCTTAAAAACCTGAAGGTATTTAAATTCCACTTCACTTCTGTTTTACCCTCAAGTTTTATTCAACAGATTTTGGGCTGTTCACCGAACCTAGTTGAGGTTTCTCTACCCAGAGACTGTCCTCATTTTCTTGTAGAACCCTCAAATCGAGCACACCTCCTCCAACAGCTAATTATTTATATCACTGGCTCAAATATTGACTCATATGAACGATTTGCACAACATCTTCAAGAGAGCGGGAACTTGGCAGTTCGAGAAATTTTTTTTGTTTGTGGGTATTATGAGGAGGAGGATGCGGATAGCAATGAAGAAGAATTTGGCAAAAGAGTAGGCAGCGTCATGAGGAAAATTTTGGAAGCCTGCTCAGCGACACACCAAAACCTTGTTTTTGGTGACGTATATCTGACGATTGTTTCCCCATAATGTACAAGGTATATAATAATATTCTTATTTAATTACTCCAATAACGATAACTTGTATTGTCGGAGAAGAATTAAGTCCGTAATTCGTACCCTTCTTATAGCTGAACGCAATCCATATAATTTCAATTTCAAAAGCAAAACCGTTTCCATCCATCGATATTGTTAAGACAGGAAGCAGTTTTGCTTTTCATGAAAATGGGAGGACATGGATTTGCTTCTATCAAAGAATAAAAGGAGACGGATTTAATCCTTTACCGACGGTAATTTGCAAGAACAACAGCTTGAGAAACCCAGAAGTATTATTTAATTGTAAATCCCATTATAAATTGTGTGTACTTTGTTACAGATTCAGGACGTCGGTTTCGTCAATAACCTCCAAATTCTACATCCACTTATGTTGTTATAGCTTACAATTAATTACTAGTGTAGTCGGTGTAAAGTCGTAGCCTGCCCACGATCGAATGTACCCATTCACCCACCAATAGATCTTCTAGAGCTCATGATAGAGAGAAAGAAATAATTAAATGTAATCAGGAACTATGTATATCTTGTTGCTATTAATACACCCAAATTAAACCCGATGAATTTAATCGTCGTTGTAAAGTTCTAAAACAGCAAAGTTGTGACGTGAATTTATGCATCCAGCACTGCGTACACTCATTCCGTGTTATTTCGTTTACATTCCAAATCCCAAAGTGAGCGCATGTAATTCCATTCTAGTTCTAACCTCAGGTAAATAGAAGAAAAATGAACATAGGTAATCATGAAGCTGAATAGCAAAACCATTTTCAACAAAATAGTTAGAAATTGTCCATGAATGAAGTCACGTGCTATGGGTCTATTTAGATAGGAATGAGATCCCATGTTAATAATTTACGCAATGAGTAAGCTGATTACAAGGGGGTCGTAGAGTGTTAGAAACAGGCCCGGCGCGACACGTAGCCCGGCCCTGGTTCAAGTTGATTTTTTCGGGCCCTCTACTTTTTTGTTTTTAAGCCGCCATTTTGTTTTTTTAAAAGGCCTTGTTTTGCCTGGCGTCACTTTCACATTAACTTCGAATCCTCAGTAAAGAACTTGGCACAAAGCTTATAAACGCCGAAAATTTGAGTTTTGTTTCAAAACAAATTGCATAATTTTGAGAATTATAATCCAGAAAACACATGTGCATCTTTTAAATTACGAAATTACTAGAAGTTTTTAATGTAGCTAGATGTTTAGAAAAAACTAAGCAGTACTTTTTATTATAATGTTACATTGAGCCCGCGCCCGGCCCCTAAGAGAGCCCGGCCCTGGTTTTCTGATCCACTTTGAACCATCCGTCCCGCCGGGCCTGGTTAGAAATAGGGGTATTTGGATGACATCATTTTATATTATGTAAGTAGTATATAATTTAATGATGTTTTTCCAAAAGTGTTCAAATAGCTGTAGCGTATATTGATGTTTAGGTCTCGATAAGTCTACGGAGTTTAAAAGAAACAAATGGGGGCATTTGGATAATGTTGCAGAAATGTGAAATATTAATGCCACTACCACTAAATTATTTTGACAGTTATCAAATCAGTTGGAGTTGGAAATACTTAGAATATTTAGATAATTTAATAAACATGGGAACAACCCTCATTTTCGTTTGCGTGTAAACGTAGTCTTAATTTCGATTTTCTCATTAAAAAATAGAATAAAAAACATACAAGTGAATATTTTCCAATTTATATTTTTATTACTGGATACAAATAAGTCCTGTGTTGCTTTCGTTCTGATGTATTTCAAAAAGACGAATTTTGTTTAGACAATTGAATAATTTTTTTGTATCTTTAAATACGGAAGCCTTTATTTTTAGTCACCTTAATAAAATAAATGAAATATGAAACTAAGTGACTACATGTAAGAAGTAGCTAATCAACTACATTTTCAGTGCTTACACATATTACATGTTGATTCTTAAACCAATCTGCTGGCCGAAGCCCGAAGCCAAAAATATTCTAGGGAAACCCCACAAGTGAATGTAGCAGAGAAAGTAGGAAGGAGTAGCAGTAGAAGTAGCAACAGTAGTACCGTACATCTTCCATTAAACCGCGAGTCTCCAATAGACCATTTTTAATAGATCGCGGGTCTCCTATACGCCTTGCGCATACCATATGTACATTCCATGCTTAATAAATAGCCATCACACATTCACCGCACATTCATAGACCGCGGGACTATAATACACCGCGAGAATAATATACCGCGGGTCAAAATGATTTTTTTAAAGAGACCACGCGTGGTCGAGATTGACTCGATTGTAAGATATACTATACTCACACTAACTCCCTCGGAGGCATAACACCCATGGGAGAATATAGAGAGGAGTGGGTTTCTGTTAAATCGGGAGAGAGCACACTCTTCGGATGTATTCGACGATTTCTATGAGGACGGATCGTGGAGTTCTCTAGTTCTCAGTTTTGAATTTTATTGAGGGGGAAACCGGCATGCGTGGAAAGTAGATAGTTGAGAAAGATAGAGTTAATGAGAGAGAGAGAGAGTGGCATGCTAGAAGTAACTGGGACGAATCAATAACGCCTGACCTACGGAATATGTGTCATTGGCACACGTCCGCTTTCACTTGTCCCAGTCCCAATGCCATTGCCATTGCCAGTGCGTGCAATGAGAATTTCATATGTGAAATTGTAATGCTAGTGACTGGCACGAAATGGCATTTTTCGGAGTGTAAAATATTCGAATTGAGAGTATGTAAAAAATGCACTTTATGAAGTTCAAAATGGGATATTTTCACCTATTTTAATGCTTAATCAATTATTTAGACACATTTTAGAAAGTACAAAATAAAAATGCAACATTTTGAAAGTACATAACATATTATATTATGATTTTATCTTTTTAAAGGTTCAAAATATTAGAGAAACAACAGCGAAGTGTAAAACATGATATTTGTGTTTTAATACTCAAGAAATTACACGGGAGCATTTTGGAAAGCACCGTTAGTAGGATATTTAAAAATTTTCAAGGGTGCCAGATTCCGATTGAAATCCGACGTTGGCTTTGGGCGTAGAGAGGAGTTTCTTAAGTTTGAAACTGTATGTACGTGAACTGCCACCCTGCCTCTTATCGATGGATTCAGTGCAGTAAATTACAGATATACCTACTTGAAGGCGTAAAACTGAAATTCAGAGTCTCACTACAGAATGTAATTTTTACTTGAACATGATTGATTTGTTTTAAATTGTTTTTATTGTTACATGTAATAATACATCCCAACTCCTTTGTAGTTGGATTTACAAATAATGTATATTAACTTTTTACTTTAAACGCGTTTAGTCCGACAAAAACGAAGAAAATGAAACTGTTTTTCAGTTTAACGTCTACTCTGTCAGTCTACATATACCTAGAGAGAACGTAAAAATTTTATTTACACTGGTACACAATCGTACTTGCCTAAACGACACAGTAACAAACACTATACTGAAGTAATTCAAACCACAAGGGGCAGATCAGCCATATATGTACATATGCAGTTTCTAATTAAGGGGTCCAGTGATCCTACCCCCTCCCGATTCCTGAGACATGAGACTATAATAAATATACACTGTGAGCCCCGCGCCTTTCTTTATTTAATGTAACTTTAATATAACTGTGAAATACCGCCAGTACTCGAATAAGCGTCTGACTGTCACTCAAATAATCACTGATGGCTCAAATAAGCGATGCATTGTAAATTGTAAATAACCCATAGATGTTATTAAGTCTTATAGAACATGTTTAAAATGGCTAAATTAAAATTTACAAAATTAATCTCCAGTTTACAATATTTTGTATTTCATAAAACACAACACAAAAAATGAATTTTTGTACCCCCCATTTTTGTACTCTTTAAAAAATTAAATTGCTGAAATAAGCGCTGAGTCACGAATTAGCGCCGTGCTGCCCCCAAAAAAATTTGTTAGGCCCCCGGGAACTTATTTACACATTTGCGTTCGATTTTACGATTTTTGCGTTCGTAGTGTGAGAGAACTTCCTTTTAAACTGCAAAATATGATATCTGTGCTTATTTTAGTGTATTATTTATAAAATTGAAACTCCCGAGTGTTACAAATATGTTTGTAGCTACGAAAAATTGTGAAAGAATTGTATTAAATGTTTATAAATAGAAATTAAAAAAAACTTACACTGTCACAACTACGTACCTATGTAGGTTCATATTGCACAATAGTGTGGACGGGAAACATATAAGGACTGACGGGACTATCTACTCTAAAGGCTATGGTAGTGGCGATCCGAGCCTAGTTTTTATACTGTGCTATGGTTGCAAAATCCTCCTTATTTATTATTTTTGCAATCATATGTATTCATTTAAATGTTGCAACAAAAGAAAACGTAAATATATAATAAATTTTCACCGAGGTTGCTACTTCGTTATGAAATGTATATTTGTGAGCAATATAGGGGAGCGTGAAACAAAGAGGCAGTTAACTTTTGAGCGACCGAGCCATAACTTTACTATTTTATCGTTCGTAAATGACGTCACAAAAAATATTGCTTGTTTATTGGGATCGTCCTTAAATGACGTCACAAAAAACAATACTTGTTTATTGGGATCGTCTGTAAATGACGTCACAAAAAATATCACTCGTTTATTATGATGATGTGTAAATGACGTCGCTAAAATTATGTATCAGGTAAACGTTAAAAACTTGCACCGTCACAATTACGTACATGTATATAGATACATACTACACAAAAGTGTGGACGGGAAACATATAAGGACTGACGGGACTATCTACTGTAAAGGCTATAGCAGGGGCCATCAGAACCCAGTTTTCCGACTGTGCTCTGGTTGCAGTTTCTTTCGTATTTATTATTTTTGCAATCATGTGTATTCATTTACTTTAATATGTAATTTCAGGTGGAGCACACAAGCACTCCCAGTATATTTTTAAGTTTGAATTATATAATTTATACTTACAGGCATGATCTGTGTATAACAAAATTATGTAGCGCATACTGAGTGAGTCCTTTGAGCTATCTTTGTTGGAGGACAGTGTCCAGTTTATTTTAATAAAATTGTTTTTCTCTCTTTTGTTTAGTCTTTGCCTATGCCACGATAAAAACAGCGTATAGTAGTATAGTACCTATGTAGGTACACACTAAAATTTTTCCTCTTTCCCATAATTCCCGTGAATAATTTGTATTTTGGTTTCCTCAATCATTCTTATAGGAAAATATGAATTTTACTTCTACTCTTCTCATGAAATGAAAAAATCCACTATAAGGCAATTACAAAAACAAGATATTAATATACTGTTTTCCTTTTTACTCTTCAAGTTTTTCTTATTCTTGGAACTACCAACTACGTGAATCACTTAGGTTTCTTTTATTTGCTACATAGAAGACTAACAACCAACAGACTGTTTCATGCACAGTTAGGTTTCCCAGGTTAGAGTTCTTCCCAAATTGCAAATAACTACAATAGTTGCTTTAATTTTTTGCCCTGCATGTGGCCATATTGATAGTTTGACAATTTGATACATATTTTAAATTCTTTATGTTTATTTGCAATCTATAAAAGGAATCAGAAATATTGATCATACTTGACCAATACCAGATATCTGCGTCGTTGTTCCATGAGACATGAATTATTCCTATTCCTTTTGGGTTGTTCAGGTTGTTACGTACCAGCAATGTCATATAATTTAAACTACCATTTATCTTGCCAACTAACATTTACTTTGCTTCATTCCTGCAAAATTAACTCATCAGTTTTTGACGTAATTATGAATTTTTAATAGGTAGTTGATATATAAGTGTATGGCTTCATTACAACAAGGCATATAGTATGCATATCATATTATTAGCGGAAAGGTACAGCAAAGTTTTTTAGACGAAGACCTAAAGTAAATCCTCACCACTTCAATGCACTCATAATTCTTTAGCCACTTCAGTGCACCGGAGCACATAAGACAGACTAGTTTTAGTTAGTTTACCATTCCTCTCTCACTAAACCATACGAATATAACTAAAGACACAAAATCCGTCATCTCATTTTGCCAAGTCGAGTGAAAAATTTAAACATTTGTTTTTTCAAAAAATCAATCTACCAAATTCGAAAAGTTTTAAAAATTAAAAAGTTGTTCCAAATTCCACACACATTTCTAAATCTCAAATTCATCAAATTCAGTAATCGTAATTCTAATAAGGTAAGCAATACATAAAAAGCACACTTTAAAAAAACTAAATTTAAAAACTTTAAATTTAAAAATCAAATTAAAATCGTTGTTAGCATTTAAGTTTTACAAATTACAGCCAAGCATCGTAAATATTAATTTAATTTTGAACACACTTGTAATAAACCAATTTAAAAAAACGCTAGGGCTATAATAGAAATTAGAAACCACAAAGGTAACAAAACCACTTTTGCGAAAAAGTTAATTTTGCACAAACTTTTTTTTGAAAATATTAGGTATTTAACAATTTAACACATTAAGACAATAATTTAGTAAATTAACCTACAGCAAAAATTGCGTAGGCAAGCAGGAGCCATTATCCTAAACTCTAATCTTACCAAAAACAAAAAACATTAAAATCTGAACCAAATTTCAACTTTGTTAAAAACATTACAATTTAGGGGATAAAATTAATTCAAACGAAATAAACAAAATTAAGAAATGGACAGGCGTAAGCTTATCAACAAGATTTCAACTTTGTGAAACACGTTAAAATTTAGGCCATAGGACAACGTTTAACAAAACACCAAAATTTAAAAAGTGCAAAGGCAGGTAGAAGCTTATTAAAAAAATTTGTTTGTACAAATAATCAAAATTTAGGCTATTAAAAAAATTGAGAAGTAAAAAGCTAATACAAATTGTGCATAAGCAGGCAGGAGCACATTAAAAAAATTTAAAATATGTAAAAACATTTTTAAAGTCGACAAATGTACTTATAAACGAAATAACCAAAAATAAAAAAGTGCATAGGCAGGCGTAAGCTTATCGACAAAATTTGAACTTTTTGAAATACATTAGAATTAAGTCCAATATATAAAGATTAGCGAAAACACCAAAATTTAAAAAGTGCAATGGCAGGCGGAAGCTTATCGAAAAATTTAATTCTCGTAGAAAACATTATAATTTAGGCTATTACTTAAATCAAAATGTAAAACTCAAACAAAAAATGTGCAAAGGCAGGCTTAAGCTTATCGACAAATCTTAAACTGCGTGAAAACAATAAAAATTAGGCAATTGGATACCGTTTAACAAAATAACCCGAAGTTTAAAAAGTGCAAAGACAGGCGAAAGCTTTTTCAAAACTTTAACCGTTGTAGTTGACAACAAAATTTAGGTAAGTAAATAAATTTAATTTTTGAAAGTAAATGAAAAATTTGGCAAAAGCAGGCAGGAGCATATCAACAAAATTTAAAATATGCAAAAACATTAAAATTAAAGTCAACAACTGTACTTTAACAAAAAAAACAAATTTAAAAATGTAAATAGGCAGGCGTGAACTTAAACAAAAAGTTAAAACTATGTAAAGACCGTCTGCATTCAGACTATTGAATAAATTTAAACGAATCAACCAAAAGTAAAAAAGTGCATAGCCAGGCGTGAGCTTATCGAAAAAATTTAAACTTTGTAAAACACATTAGAATTT
>JAQFZE010005193.1:0-10512 GCA_034695245.1 Dicyrtomina saundersi | reverse complement strand
ACTTTCCCGCTCAACTCTGTGTGCAACTTCAGGAATTTATTAGTGGCTCCTCCACAAATTGAGTTTAGTAAATAAATCACATCTTCTAAAGTTTCTTCACATTACAAAAACTCTGACCTGCCTCTGCTCTGGTTCTGGTTCCTAAAATTTTAAATAAAATGTTACAATTCGTTTTGGTTGTAATGACAATACTATAAACCTTGATTCGGTTTATACATATACAATGAAATCTGGAAGCCAATTTAATTAATTTAATTAATTTCATCATAACAATCTTCAAAAGTATAAAAACTCGTTTATCATTAAATTCTCCAGTCAGAGACTACTTAAGCCTGACCTCCCCACTCAGAATTTAAAACTTCCTTTTTCAAAGCCCAAATCACAAATTTATTAAAGAAAATATCTTTAACCTTTTACATAAATTAATTCCTTCCTACAGCTAAAGACACAGTCAAGAATTATATAGTGAAAACTTGAGTGAAACAATCTAACAAGCTGCTCATGCTCAACTGTCAATTAAAGAATTTAAAAATAACTAAAGTGCAGTGCATGAATAATAAATTACCTAAATATAAAATAACAAGTGGAACTTCAATAAACATATAAAAATCTAACAATAAACTAAAGAAAGAGCAAGGTATTAAAAATAAATTCAGTTTCTTTTCAATTTGCTTGTAATCTTACATTGAGAGAACCCGTGAAAATAACTTCAATTAAAAGTTTGATCAAAGGTGAGTAAATTCGGTAGCATAATAATTATTACATACACTGGGTTAACACAGGTTAATCAGAAAATATGAAATGAAATTGAATTAAAAAAAATCTTGGTAATTGTAATTGAAGTAATTTCTTATTATTTTATTACATTATTTTTATTCAATTAGACAGTGAAGTTGAAACAAAATAAGGATTTTGGAAAAACGAAATGGCGGACCCTGTTGAAGAATTAAACATAGACGAGGACGGACAGGAGAATTTTAATTTAATTGAAGATGTAAGGGAAAAAATGTTTTACTTTTCTCACTTTATAACACTGCAGTATATAAGTAGTATAGTGAATTTGAAACTGTATTTCTAAAGTAGCTTAAAAAAATAAGAAATAAATGCGAAAATATAACTAAAAATTTTAAGGGCACATTCATAATCAAATTAAAAATATTTTTTTATCCTATTTTTATAAGGTACTGGACGACGTATTCAAAACCTTGGATGCCAACGACCTCATAGTTTGTCGTTTAGTGAACAAATTATGGAAGCTCTGTGCTACGCGTTATTTAAAGTCCAAAGTGAGGATGATTAAACATGTGCGAGACGTAAATAATACCAGCTTGATTAAATTCCTATCAGACACAGAGAATCGAGACAGAGACTGCCCCCTCCCTTATGGAAAATATCACATAGATATCTCTCAAAAAATAGTCCTTGCCAAGCCTCATCTTAAGAGGTTCTTTGAAATGATTACACAGGACAAATGTAATAAATTGAAGATTTCATTTAATTACCGACCGGACAGCCCAGATACAGCAATGGACGGAGCCATGTTCCGGAACGGGAACATGAACTTTGTATATCTTGAAAATTTAGAATTTCTTCTTCGGTTCTATGATGGCTTCCTCAGTGAGCACGTTAATATGCCAGAGATTCTAGAAAAAAGTGAAGGGATTAAAAAACTTAATATTTGCCTCACAACGTACATTACGACAGTTATGCAGCCTCCGATCGTCAGCAATATTTTAACAACAGTCACGAATCCTATGAATAATTTTAGTTGCTTGAGCACCCTGGGCTTCGACTACTCCTACCTCAACTCGGAACACTTAGATATTTTGACAGCCTGGGCCCATCCCATACAAAATTTGGCACTTGGGTGCTTTGATCTCAAACCAGATCCAAAAGTAGGGTTCCCTTCCGCAGCTCTAGTCTCATTTTTAGCAAGTAAAAGTTACTGTCTCCAAACCTTGCGACTCAAGCTGAACAAAGAATTCCCATGGGAAGATTTGGTGGAGGAGAATGTGGACGAGCTGTATGGAGATAATTTTGAATATGTCGCTAATTTTAGAATAAATATGAAACGCTCCAATCCATCAAGAATGAATTTCCCTCGTATGCCCAACTTGCTCTCCCTCGAGTTGATGGCGTCAAATATCATTGACGTGAGTTGGGCTTGGAGACTGGACGAAAATTCTTTCCCTGATAATTTCCCCAAATTAAAAAAATTCTGCATGAATCGGTTCCACTACAGTACAGCAGATTCTCCTGGATTTATGCCCAAGCTAAATAAACCCTCAGCCACCGTCGAGGAAATATGCCTCCCTGACCCCAAGGATCTGTGTGACCCCACCTTAATGCACCAGATGCTGTCCCTATTTCCCAAATTAAAAGTTTTAGAAATGAAATACAATAAAGTGAGTGTAGAAACCATCTTTGTTTCTGTCCCCACCCTAGAAAAACTTCTCATTCATTTAGGAGATGAACTCGTCTACCTGGATGGTTTGTTGACAGGCGTTCCAAGCTTGAGACACATGAGCGACGTCTCCCCTGAAGAAGCCCTCACATATAATATTGACCTTGCAAAAACTCGACCAGGACTGTCGAATCTCACAAGTAATACATTCAAAATACTACATTAAACATTCTTACCTAATTTAGTTATTTTAGAATTGTACTTATTCTAATCTAAACATATTTGTAAAACCCATTTTTTTCAGATCTCAAAGAACTCAGCCTCACAACAGAAGACTATTACGTTCGCATTACCGATGTTACAGTTTATCATATTTTTTTGAAGATGAAACATTTTTGTCGACTTACTGTGAATGCGTATCCCTGGGAAGACTGCACCTCGGTAATTAATTATTTTCATTTTTATCTACTCCATGTTTTTATAGTAATGGCACACGCGACACATTCAATAATAATATTTCAAATGTATTATTTTTTCTCCAGTGGCTATTATCGCAAAATTGTATGGAGAGACTGAAGGAAAAGGTTCACGTTACACTCAACGTTTTCCAGTCGTCCCGCCGAGAGAAGTTCTTTACATAATTTCTTCAAGCGGACATAAAATTACATCACATAACTATTTATACCTCTGACTGAAAATAAACCAGAATGTATCAAAAAGATAATTTAAGACCCGCTTTTTTGTTTTTACTCAACGTATGCCTTCTGTACTTACATACGTTATAGTTTTTAGACTTTTTAGGATTTTATTCAGCAAATTGCTTTGAAGTGCCATGCGTCTGGGCAGAAATGACTAAAATAATTTTTTTTAGGATAAAAGTTACTTTGTAATTATTTTTAATACCAAATATATTATGGCTGTGCTTCTCCGTTAGATAAATACTGACGGATTTAAGGGGTATCTTATATGTGTAGGTACTTTAGTCCACAATTTGATTTTATTAATGTAGTAAGTACCTAAGTAGAGTTCA
Organism: Dicyrtomina saundersi; assembly: GCA_034695245.1. Lineage (NCBI taxonomy): Eukaryota > Metazoa > Arthropoda > Collembola > Symphypleona > Dicyrtomidae > Dicyrtomina > Dicyrtomina saundersi. The sequence goes on along the minus strand of JAQFZE010005193.1, from coordinate 7,078 downwards.
TTGAGTGCATAATTTGAACTGAAAATGTTGTCAAACTGTAGATTTTATGTAAAATATCTAGGTATTTGTATTGAGTAGTTTGGTTTCTAAATGAAACGCTAACAAAATTCATGTTACCTACACTAATAATAATTATTATAGAAATTATAAAAACTTATAATACGAGTTTCAAAAACGTATATTATAATATGTATTTACTGCATAATTTTTACTCGACTATCGACGTGTGCTTACTCACCAATTACTTTAATTTTACTACAGTGCTGTACCCTGAATAAGTCAATCTTCAGTGAGTCTTATGCTACACCCTACACAACTAAATAGAGTGCCAACTAATAGCGTGAATTTTTACCATTATAGAAATAGGCTAACGTAATTAGTTTTATTATCCTGTATATAATTAATCTGTGTATTTAGCGAAAAATGAAGCGAGCGGCATAGTTAATAATTTAACTATATTATTATAACTAATTGTATGTGGAGGAGTACTCAAGACCACCACTCATATAGTTCTGACGACTAATCTCATTGTTATCCTCTTTTGATTTATCTCCGACGCTATTTGTAATAAAAACTTAATTTAACATGACTAATTTCCCAATTTCAACAACTTTTAATTTTGTTCCGGCATTTTTACGCTTCGGCGAATCATAATTTCCATGTTAAATGTTAAATAATTATTGGATACATTTTATTCCTTAAAATTCAAGGGAACAAGAACATCTATTAAAACTCCAACTTTTTGCTGGAAAAGTTTTAACTGAATTTCGCTAACTCTTGTTATAACTGTAACTTGAATATTTAAAAAAAATGAGCACATAATATAAACTAAGAGCATAATTTAGTAAGTTAGTAACGCAGGTACCTTTACACATGCTTAACTACACATACATGGTATATATGCAATGTGGTTGTAGGACATTTCTTACCCGGACATTTCCCACCCACCACCAAACCTAAGAAATTTCCTACCGCATCGGGCAAAAGGATACCCAAACTTATTGTATTTTTACTTTAAGGAGGACCTGGTTTAAATAATATGAACTTGATAGGAAAATAATAAAAAATATCTTTCTCACACTATCACTGCAGCATTTAATTTCGACATTAGTCACGGGTAGGAAATGTCCTAGGTTTTGTAGTGGGTATATGTAATGTCCGGGTAGGAAAATTCTGGGTAGGGAAAGTTCGGGTAGGCAATGTCCGGGTAGGAAAAGTCCGGGTAGGAAATGTTCTATTAATATGCAGTGTATACGCTGACTTAATTTCTGCATTGTTCTTAATCGAAATGCTTTTGAGTTTTTACTTACGGACTTCAATACGTAATTATATGACTGATCATTTCGTTTCGTTTCTTTAAGCGTCGCTAATTTCTAAATGGAAGCTATAAAAAGAGTCAGTTAGTGAGTCGTTATCTGTCTTTGATCATACCGAATGACGGTTAGGAAAATAAGAGAGAGAGAGAAAGAAGAAATTAATATGACTTAGAGCGGAACTGGGTGCTTAAGTAGTATCTACTACACTTACTGCAATTGAAATTGCAACGCTTTGATTCATCCATCTATATAAAAGTAGCGTACAGCGGCAGATATCTAGTTACATGCAGAATCTCCTAGCGCCTATTACTAATCCAAATCCAATCATACGGGAGACGACGGGGAGAAATGATCACTCAACACGTAAGTAAACTGGTTAGACCTTGTGGAGCTGAATAAAGGAGCCCACGACCACAACTCACTGATAGCAAAATAATAATAATAATAATAAAAAATGTACACGGATTTTCCAACTAGATTATACGGAACGTTTTTATCTTATTTGTATCCGTAATTTAGATGTAACATTATGTACATAGGGGGAATGGTGAATGTGTACATCTGTAGTAATAGGAGTATAGGGCAGAGAGTAGTAAGTAAGCAAGCTGGCAGGAGGAAGATTCAATTAGTCTGAAACGTGTGTACTTGCGGTCGGATTAAGTCTCCGAATTTTGCATACAAATACTTACTAAATTACTAGTTACATACATACTGCACTCAATAGGCTCCCGCTTCACTTACCACTTACACTTTGTCTTTGTCCTAATGCCTTCCCAACTTCCCACTAACTACTCATGATGATAGGAGAACAATCCAACTCGACGATATTACGAATGAAGAATGCAACCCATCAAAATCTTTTCGGGAAGCAATTTTTAACTACGCAGTAATTTATTGCTGGCTTATAGGGTAGCACATTGATCTGTTCCGCTGGCATGATCAAACGAACTCACTCACTGATAAATAACTAAACACTCCTTCTTTGTCTATACTCTAATTTGTAGTGTTTTACAACTCCACACTTTTTCATCATATGCCCAGTCTACGACGGGCTATATAATAGCCACACATATAACAAGATTTCAACGATATTATTAGCACAGTCGGCAGCACAATAATTATAGCAAAATGTAATTTAGCTCGCAATACTAGTGTTACGTATATTTAGCATTTAGGCCTAGCAAGTGAGCGCAAAATACAATGCTGCCCAGTGCTGTAATTACTTAGTCGCGACAGATCAAATCAATTAAATATAAAAAAGATTTAAAAAACTAGCCACAATTTTCATTTGTCGATTTCGCACTTTATATTAGGAAGTTGAGCCCGCGCGAAAAACTTCGAAAGGCGGACAAATGTGACTGACTAGTGAGTAAAACAATTGGGCTGCAGTTGACAATAAGGGGGTCGTCCATAATGATGTAATTGAAATATTCACATTTCTAGGACCCTATGATCCCCCTGTCATCAGTAAATGGCTATCTTTAACATGGGAAGTCATCAATATCCAAGTATACCCATTGACCCTACCACTGACATCATTCCTGGACGATCCCTAATAGTTTTACTCATAGCAGGGTACAGCACAGGTGGTTCCCTCTACATTCACTTATTCAATACACAGCGCCTCCGTTAAATCAAAATCAGTATTGGCGCCGAGGGTATTAATTGTAATTTAATTGGGAATTGTAAGTAAATAAGAAAATATGTAATATACGTTGTGTATGGAAGTAAATAAAGAATTTCAACATGGATTTCGGTTTTTATATAACAAAATATAGTATGTGGTTTTGTAGGACGGACATGAGGAAGAAGTAGTAGGGCTGTGAAGGGGTTGTCTGGTGCCTGCTGGGCTCAGTGGGATATTATGTTAAATTCTAATTTGAATGTCTACAGCCCTTACCCAAAACAATGGAGAATGTCTCTCTGTTTCCTTGCGTAAGTATGCATTTTGTTTTCCTTTAAATGCAATTACTCTGTTACATAAGATGTCTATACTGCACATTATAATAAGTTGCGTGGTGATTAGCTTTATAAATAACGTTTTGTGTTGGTTTACTGGATGTTTCTCATTTGTCAGTTGTCAGTTCTTGTAGCCTTTTTGCATTGGGAATATTTGAAGTGCATTAAATTCAATAGTGAACTTTTCAGTGTTCCTTCTCATTGAATTGCTTGTAGAAAAGAGAGAAAATGATTTATTCATTTCATCTTCATTTATTTCACGGATAATATACTCTTTAGGAGGGGCGCGTATATATTTCATCTGACTTGTGAGACTTTTGTAGTACTGTGAGTGAGTGAGTCGACTGAGTGTATCTGTGTGTGTGGACAAGATGAAGATGAGGTGTAGGCTTTCCATTGAAAAATTTTAGTAGGTTTTTGATTGTGACGATACTTTTGAAGTTTTTCTACTAGGTATTAAGTCAAAGTGTTATACTATACTTCAATCTACAATCCACAGTACTACCATAGGACTCAAGAGTTAAACGCTTAAAAAATGGTCTCTCTCTGCAGCCACATCACATCCAGTCTCCTATGCACTGACTCGCGTAAAGTAAAAAGGGATAATTTCCTCTTTGCAGTGTAATAAAATTGCATGGATACAATAGCCGACATACAATTAGCTTCTGTAGGAAAGCGTGTAATATAAAAGGAGAAAAAAAAACATAAAAGAGATAATGATAGACTAGAAAAATCATCATCTTCTTCTCTTCATCATCATTTAAGGATAATACTCATCCACTTGTTTACTTGTTTTGTTTCAGCTTGTGTTTCGTGATACAGATTAACATATCTGTAATAAGCACATGACTTTTTGTCTACCTTTTCTGCCCCTATTCTCAGCCTCCGCCTGTCTCTTCGTCTTCGTCTTCTTCTATTTATTTAGTCATGAATTCCTTTCTGGCTAACCACAGATCATACAAGAAGCCCAACCAGGTATTTAACCATAAGAGCGTGTGTACTGTACGTAGAGTCAACTGGAAGGTGTACAGATGAACCAGTCTCGGAGTCAGATTCGTGTGTATCTCCTCGTATTAATGTAGGTAGGTAGGTAGGTAGGTATGTTATGTATTTATGTGTGGATAGACAGACTACATGCATGTGAACACCGAAGAACTTCGCCTTCCACAACCACCACACGATTATTAAAATCTTTTAAACTGTGAGGTTGTTGTTAAGTTTGTAGGTAAAATCCATATCCATAGGAAGACAAAAAGGTTTGGGAAAAAAAATGTATCGAACTAAAAGCAACCCGCCATACTTAATTATACACAATCACAATAAATTGATTGGTATAAAAAATTTGGAGAAGTTGTGAGCTTCAGGGCACTCCAACAATATGCATGAATTATTGACGATAAATAATTAATCATCATTTTATATGGGTAATTACATGCATTCAAATGTAGCCAACAATAAATGCCTATTGAGATCAACTATGTAATCGTGTATTGACTCTCTCTCTCTCTCTCCCTTTGATACAACACTCAATTGTCTATAACTGATCTGTAAACGAGTTTAAATCAAAGCAAATTGTAAAGATTTATTCCAGGAAATGAGCTCTGTCAGCCCTATATAATTATTGTGCTTCAATTACAGAGCCGCCTTTAATTTTTAAGCTCTAAATGACATTTTATACTTACTTTAAATGTATATACGTTATTTCATTTGTTTTTTTTTTCAGCCCTTTCGCAGCTTCTGCTTTTTTCTTCACTCCATCTTCTGTTTTGTCTTATGCTGATGCTCTATACACTCGACACCATAAAGAGAAACTGTGACAACAACAAGAGCAACAACAACTGGTTTTGGTTCCATTAATTTCAGTCTATTTTACTCCTACATGTTCTCCGCTATTATCTTCTGCTAAGTGGGGAAATATTCAGGTGAGTAAGTACCTATACGTATATATGCTCTGAGGACCAACCATGTACAATACATAGGATTTAATATAAACAAAAATGTGAACCGGGCATCCTTCCTCTTGCCATTCCCACTCGAGTGTACACACATATACAGTAGGTGGAAATGTTCTTGAGCATCTCTCAATGTATTATTATTATATTTCAGGTATTGTCATGAGGAGTGATCATCACATTTCAATTCCTTCCAGCCAATTGGAATCCCGCAAGAAACCACATAAAACTGAACGTTGTATAGAATTTGGACACTTTTTTGTGTGTGAGCAAAGTTAAAGACTCTCGGGATTCCGTTTAAAGCCTTGTACAAAAGTTGAGTTCGTAGTTGTTTTTGGCTCTTTGGTTGATGATGGTTGGACTTGGACTTGGATTATAGGATTTGGAAGAAGGACGAAAAGCTTATAATATATAGGAAGGGACGACGGAGCGTTTAAAAGGTTCTAGAAAATCTACATTTTAATTAGCCATTTTATCAGGAGATCTATAGAAAAACCTAGAGGGACGAAGAACTGGAATAATTTGACTAGTTTTTGAACTACAAGATCGGGCTATTGATTTTCCTTGGGATTTTCTCTACAACTTCTGTTTTGCTCCATTTTCCTTGACTCTAAAATGTTGCTTCCCAACTCCAACTCCAGCGCCAACCTGTTCTTCCTTCTCCGTCCGTCTTCCTATGAGCTTATTATATACGGAGATCTCTGGACTGGGACTGTGGAGTGTGGAGGGAGACGTGTGGACGGTGAGGAAACTATGTTTTATTTGCTTCCATATAGTCATGGATAGACAAAAGACATATAATCCTTCAGTTCTATTGGCTCCAGAAATTCAGCTGGAAAATTATTTTAATCATGTATAAAATCCTATACACGAACTCTGCTCTGCCATCCAATTCGAACATAATGATTCTATTCAGCCCTGTCCATGATGATGAGGATTGGAATGGAGATGGGGATGGGGAAGTGGTGGTATAGGGCATAGGAATTATGAGGGAGATGATGCACACAAGTTGTTGAGCAGTACGTGTTGGTACATACTTGAGACTCCGAGTACAGACTGTGGCTGGATGAGTAGTGGGATCTGAGTCTGAGGATGTGAGTGAGTAGGAGAGGAGAGAGGAGAGGATAAAAGGAGTGCGATGAAGGGAATAGAGAAAAAAAGCTTTTTTGTCGGGCTGGTTCAAGTCGACTCCACAACAAGTACGGAATCCGTATAATATTCTATCGCTTCTGGTTAGTGCTAATGACTTTACCCGCCCATCTCCTCATTACTTGCATGTCAGCTTGTCTTTAATTTTGATCTATTATCATCATCTAGTCTGATTTATCATCGAAACATGTATTTTATGAAACGACAAGCTTTGCATTATTTTACTCTCCACCAATTTTTACGGCATTTAAACGAAACGAACTCGAGCTTACTGATATAGATACATGTAAACACATGGCCACGTCAAACTCCCTTACACTTGTAATTTTCTGCTCGTTCTTTGGTCATCTCCAATCTACATCTATCTCCACGTCCACAACTACTACTACTACTACTACCAACTCATATATTAGCTCGTCTCCTGTCTGTTAGCTCGGCTCTCTCTCTCCATGTAGAGGGGCAGGAGTATGTGAGTACATGTGTAATTATATGTGCATCTTTCATCGCATTCGTCTACATTACTAAATAAATAAAATCGTACTTGTTAGGAAACACATTGTTAGGACACTTATGTCTGACTAACTATAAAATAAACTACAAAACAACTTACGCTCAAGAGTCGTACAGACAAAATGCCTTCAATTCATTTTAGGATGGTCAACTGAACGGAACTTAAGAAAAATATATGAGGAGAGAGAGAGA
>JAQFZE010005192.1:0-10513 GCA_034695245.1 Dicyrtomina saundersi | reverse complement strand
GCTTATTGATGGTAGCGGAGCTTCCGTAAATCTTATGTCATTCTTTAACGTTACATAAATTATCTTGCGCCTTTGTTTAAGCTCAGCATCTACTTCGGGCCCGCCCCCGGTGGACAAATCCGGCGCGAAGCGCCGGATTTTTATTACACCAGACGTGTATGTCACGTGATTTATAAATGTGCAGCACCGACATTAAACGTGATTGCCACGTGCTAAAAGCCAACGCTATAACACCTGCGACGTGAGCGTCACGTCAAATGATTGTTGTTGTCATGGCCAGTGATGACAACATCACGTCATTTTATTTTTGTTTGGAAGCATCACCGACGTGACGTTTACGTTTTAAAATAAACAAGTAATAAAAAATTAATAAAAATATTTTTACTAGCAAAACTAAATAATTTTATTTTGAAATTGGATAATTTGAGTAACGCTTGCTGTCGAGTGTTGGAATTGCATTAAAAGTAATTAAATGCTCAGGTCCTTAAAATTGTAACAGGCACATTGAATTGGTAATTCTTGTATGATTTTACACATCCATACCGTAAAATAATTATAGTATAATTATATTATACTGTATGATACAATACTAAAAACTTCAATGGACAGTGACAGCGACCACTCTAATTCAGAGTCATCTGACCATGAATCTGAATGCTCAGAATCAGAAGTGGTATCGGATTCAGATGAAAACGGGTATCTGTATTCTTTCAACCCAAACCTGAGTGCCGGCGAGCTCCAAAAGCTACTTATAGAGAGTGAAAATGAGAGTAAAGAAGACGAAGAGAAAAGTGAAGACAACGATGGAGAAGAGGAGGATGACGGTGCTCAAACTTTAGATTGGATAAAGGATGGCAATTTTACACCATTAGACTGCCATGCTGATTTAGATTCAAAATTTGTCTTACCATCTATTACTGAAAATTCTTCCCCTTTCGAAGTATTTTCATACTTTGTCTCTCGAGAAGAGCTGGAAAAAGTGTGTACGGAAAGCACTAAGTATGTACAGCAGTGCAGGGATAATGCAAGAAAAAAAGGAGAGACAATTCCATTTGCAAGTTTTGTGCCATTTACTACTACAGAGTTGTACCGGTTTCTGGCTTTGCGGATGGCTACTGGAATAATTAAGAAGCTATCTCTTAAAGATTACTGGTCGACCAAATCTCTCCACAATTCTCCTTTTTTCTCAGAGACGATGAGTAGAAATAGGTACCTACATAAAACTTTTTAAGTCGTGTAATGTGTAGGGTTGTTTATGGCATATTAAGCTACAGACACATCATACTTTAATGCCATTTTTACATTATTAGGTTCGAAGAAATTAAGCGAAGTCTGCATTTCTGCGACAATGAGTCTTCAGACTTCAAAACTAACAGAATGCTAAAGCTTGGCTCGTTGCCAACCTACCTAATGGAGCGATTTGTTAACTGCATTCAACCAGGGCGGAATCTATGCATTGACGAAAGTTTGGCTAAATTTAAAGGAAGGCTTAGTTTCAAGCAATACATTTCCAACAAAAGAGCTAGGTTTGGAGTAAAGTTGTACGTCATAGCGGACTGTAGCAGCAAGTTCATTATGAACATAATCCCTTATCAAGGAGAAACTACAAAATTCCTTCATGATGATTTAAAGTCCAAACTGGGATACGGAGGTGCTATTGTTCGGTCTTTACTAGATCCCTATTTAAACACGAATCGAATTGTCTTTATTGACAACTATTTCAATTCCCCTGCACTGGCTCAGCAGCTTGCAACTCAAGATACTGGCGTGGTAGGTACGGTTCGATCTAATCGAAAAAACATGCCGAAATTTGCAAGTAAGCTTTCAAAAGGAGACGTGGCAGCTTATACAACCGGAACGTTGTTAGTAGAAAGATGAATGGACAGACGCGAAGTCCTTATGCTCACTAACTGCATAAGTCATCAAATGCTTCCAAATAAAAAGGAGAAGATTTAACCCAGTAGTGTGCTTTCCTGTAACAGCTGCATGGGTGCAGTTGACGAGCTGGACAAAAGCTTACAACCCTATTTTGCAGAACGCAAGTGTTCCAAATGGGACTAAAAAATTTGGTTGGATTTTATTATCATAGCACTCACCTAATACAATATAATACTTTTCGTAGTTCCCACAAGTTCGTCCCCACCAAAACGCAAGCCATTGAAAACATACATTTGCTTTATTTTTAAATAGGTGCCAGACAACAAAAAGCCAAATTTGAAAGCCATATAATTTCAGCTTAGCGATTTAATCGTAAGTTAGCAGCAAGAAATTATTTATTGAAGGCTAATTGGCCAATAGTTAATTTATTTTAAGATTTTAAAGGATACCAAACAAACAACAATACAATCCGAAGCTCCATTGCATGCCCTATTTTTAAAACGCAAGCTGGACAATATAAAAATAGACAGTTTGTATAATTGGCCGGCCTAGAAACAAACGTTATTTAAGACCTATTGAAGTCCAAATTTTGCGTAAAAAGGACAAGCATATGATAATTAAAACACAAACACTACTATTAAAAGAAGATAAACACAATCACGTAAGAATTGCGTTTTTTTGGACACAAAAAAAAACTTAAATTTTAACAATCAAATTTTGCATTTAAAACTCGTGGCTGCATTTTGATGACAATGAACAAACCACTTTTAGTTTGAATGCATAATACATAGCAACAGGAATAGACAGAATGGAAACCTGAGTCATCACATTTTAAGAATTCTTATTAACTCTTACCTATTTCAGTGCACCGGCAAAATTAAAAGCCTTGTATACATTATTGCCAATTTATTTGTAACTATTGTACTATATTAATTAAATTTCTTGTATTAATAATTATGTGCAACATATTTTGTACATATTATTGCAAAAATTGAAAAGTTCCTTTTAGGTTCACTTTTAATATAAAATAGAGTACTAAAATTTAAATTACCTGAGCATTTGCTAACGGTAGTACTTACTATAAACAATAAGCGCCCTGCGGAATGCATCTCATGGCTCTTAGTGTATTTATATTTTTTCAACGTTTACATTTATTCAATTTAAATACAATTAAAGATCCGATTACTTATACTTGGTGGGTAATATTATAATATTGATAATGTATATATAAAATTTAGCTGTATGTATTTAATTTATTTTAAGATATACTTTTTAATGAAATTTAATAGCGTATGGTAACTTGCATGTTTTGCAAATATAAATATATTCATTCAAAATATGTTGTACGAGATTATTATCTATGTTATTATAATGAAATTGTAATTACAGATGAACAATATTGCCGCTAACAGTTTGTGCGTTATATTCTGCCGGTATTGGTAGTGGATGCGAAATAATAAAATTCTTCATGACTCAAGTTTTTAGTCTTTCAATTCCTATTGCTTCTTCTTTTGCAACTAGTCGGAACATTGTAGTTTGTCTATCGTCATGAATTTGTAGAATTGAGTTTCGAATGCAAAATTTGATAGTAGGACATTACTGGTTACTGACGTTGGCATATTGAAGTAAATGTTTTTTAATTAAAAGTTCTTCTGGTGTCTAAGAAAACACAATGTTTAAGTGATTGTATGTATCGTATTTTGATAGTACAGGGTGGGCCATTTATAACAGAAGATTCTAGCAGGCTATTGAAACCCAGTTTATTATTCAAATAAAACCAGCAATACACTAAAACAAAGACAATTTCTGGGAGATTTGTTTGACATCTTATTCATTAAAATCGGTTAAGAATAAGTTACAAAATGGCCTAACTAACCAAAATCACAGTTTTTTTCATTCATTTTTTCATTTTTTAGTCAATCCTAGAATTATTTTTGAACAACTTTCATTTAAAATAAAGCGAAAAACAATGCAGACTAAAAACATTGGACTTCAAATATCCGAACAGAAAAAAACTTAGCAAACATTTAAAAAGTTAAAAATTTTGAAAATTTAAAAATTAGCAATTTTTAAAATATCAGTTTCAAAGTAATTTTAAAAATAACTGCATTTTGCTCAAGTTTAGGACTTTTGATTGTATTGTTTGTGTTCTAACTTGCTGCAAGTAGCTAGTGGCTTGGCGTTTTGCAGTGGCGGGTGTTGCTGCTCTATCCGTTTGTGATAGGGTTTGACGAACTAGCTGAAGTTTATAACTTTTTATGTCAGTTAGTAATATGTTACGTTGTAATTTTCTCATTTTGCTGTACTCCCAGGCTTAGCATTTTTAGCTGTACTGTATTAACTAGTAATTTATAACGTTTAAATTGTTATTTAAAATTTGTTCTGCTTCACGGTAAACACGTTTTACTTTTTATAATTATGTGTAAATGATTTGACTGTATTAAATTGTGTGTACATTAAAATGTTAATTTTATAACGGTATGCATATTTTAACATTTAATTGCGATTAATTTCTAAGCTACGAAAGAAAACAGCAAACCTTTTTAACAGCAAGAATTGCTTTGTCTAAGGTAACTACAGTATGGATGATCGGATTATTAATCTTATTGTAATTCAATAAAAGTATACTTTAATAAAAAAAACAAATTGAGAGCCCTAGGACGACTCCCACAATGCTCCTATTTTGATACTTCAACCTTCAAAAGATACAACCCGTTTACTTATTCTACGCTATACTTCACATTTTTATATACATTAAACATCTAAGTTACATCTTTATATATTATTAATTTATCATGTGTTGGTGATGGCCCTTACAACCCCAAAACTGTACGTAAATAATTTACATTGTATGCTATCATTATATTATTTAATGGATATTTGTGTATATTAATAGTAGTTTGAATTTTAGTTAATTTTTGTGCATGAAATTTTATTTCAGAAACAGTACATAAAATAACTAACCCGATTAAAATGAAAGAAATTGTGTATGAAGTTATATGGAGCTAAGCTTGACTACACAGTTCTGTGTGTTTTCTAATTCTCAAAACTTTTATCTAAAATTTGTAGTTTGCTTTGATTTTTTAATCAAACAGTTGTTGTCATTGAAAATGGTGCTGATGTAGTTGCTTTTGTTAAGGTTGGCAGATGTAATGTGTAGTTTCTTACTTGGGTTTGTATATGCTATGCACTTTAATTACACATGAAAAATATCTTCCAAGCCATTATTATATTCACAGCATACTTGAAAGCATTTTGGATTCCACCATTTAATAATTGCTTTCAGAAATATATTTGCTAATTGAATCATAAAGAACCTAATTTATAATTTTTAAAATACTTTAATAGCATGCCGGGTTGCATTTGGACTGCATATTTCGCCTTAATTTTGTTTTTAAGGTTTTCCACTGCACCATGGATGTTGACTTAGGCATTACCTTGACATCCTGATTAATGTTGATACAAATGTTGCTATAACGTTTTTGATAATATTATTCAGATTTGTTTCTGATAACGCACCAAAATCAGCTCTTACCTGTACTGCGCAAAAGAAATTTATGAATTGTAATATCTAGTTGTGTTTAAATTCTTTTGTTTTAACTTTTGTAGTTCAACATAGCAATTATAGTCCAGGTTTTTACTTTTCACGGCAACTGTATGTTTGAATATCATAGCCTTAATTGTTGCCTCTCCTGTCTCTGAGCGTATAAAATAAGTTGGTAATAAGTTAATGGCGTTTACTAGTCATCAAGAAAACTTGGCCTGAAATAGTTTCAATTTTTCTGTAACTAAGTGCCCATATAGGTGATGTGTATGTAATTACTGAACAAACCAAACAGTTCAAAAGCTTAATTAGAGAGCTAATGCTGTTAGAAACCATACATTAATAACGTCTACAAAAATCTAAAATTTTGAACCTCCTTCCCCCCTGCCTCTCCCTTCTGTCACCATTAGTGTTCTTTCCCCACTCCCCTATAAGACGTTTACAGTAATGTAAAAATATCCTTAATGCATGAATTTAAAACTTTTCACACGTTTATATTACCTATTTGTGACCACGAAAACCAATATTAAAAAGGAATTATATATTGCAGACCAAATACTTCATAAAATAGCAATCATAAGCAAAAATGTCACAAATATATTCTTTTACTATTACTAATCATATTCAAGAAATTAACTTGCCATCCATCCTTAAAGATTCCGTATAATGACAATTTTATTGCTGGCCGGTTCCAGTTCAGTCTAATACTGCTCATGTTGCTCAGCGTCTTCTACTCTTAACTGTCAAACAGCTGATTTATTGCTAGCGCGATTTCTTTTAATTAAAACATTGTGAGCTTCTTTAGTGTGGGATTTGAAAGCAATATTCGTTACAAAATACTGATTGCAAATTTAGCAAAGACTGAGCTCCAAGTTTAACTTGTATACTTGGACGAAATTAATCAAGAGGGAAAAAATGTAGTTTTTCATACAAATTCTTAAAAGCAAGTTGCGAGCATAGATCTCCATAGCTTACATCATCAATGTTTTTGCAAGCTTCTAATCACTACCCGGTCTTTAAAAACTTAACCAAAACCAGTAAAAAACATAAACATGCGTCTTTCAACTTGATTGTAGGCAGATTGCCCTGCAGCGTAAGTAGCTTTAATTAAAGCGTCCATTTCAATTTTAATAAAATGCTTAGCGAATTTAACCATAACTTTTTGGAATCAAGGGTTTTCATTTGGCCAGCCGTCCAAAACCACAATCAAAATAAGCTAGCATTAACCGGATTTGGTGTCAACAGCAAAGGCATAAAACGCTTTCTCTTTAAAAATTTGTTGCAAAAACAAATTGAAAAATGTTTGAAAAATGTTTAGTTTTTGAGGGGTCAGGCGTTTCAAATCGCTTAAGATCTGGTCTCCCAACGCAGACCCCCGTGTGACTAGCACCAATCAATCGTGTGTGCAGGTCAATAACGTGTGAAAAAGCAGTACTGCTGTCATGTTTGCCACGTTGAATTGCAATTTTTGTTGTACCTGAGTGTCTACGCTTCCTACTTTTAAACCCTAAGCACGCATAGACGAAAGGTTCTTGTTTGTGACCCGAAGCTATAACCTATTCGTGGTCTGGGAGCCTGACGGTATATTTAAGGTGCATGAGAATTGGTGCCTGCTTGCTGGTAGCTGGAAGACCAATTCAATTAGAGCTTTGTTATCTTTGCTGAGAACAAACACGGAATCTTTAACTATAAGTTCTGCAAGATCACGTTTCATTTTATTCAATGCGGACGCGTAGTGATTACCACGATGAACTTTGCGTTCACTATTTTGTGCTTAAAGTAGCTTGACAGGAACATTTTAGACATGCATTTTGCTATGAGCTCTTAGCTTTCTTTGGACGTAATGAGGTACCTATACGACTGATCTTAAAACTTAAAATGTCACGAAACTCATAAGCTATTCTTTTGTTTCCTAAATACAAGATATTTAATAGACTAGTTATCAAGCAGGCGTGCTTGGGTGAGCAGTTAGGACTGCAGACTGTAACAAAATTTACAGCCTCAGACCTGGATTTGATCCTCGGCCAATGCTAATCGTTTCTAATCTCCTTCGGTGCTTCTTAGTGACCACTACTTACTGTAGGGGCCTAGGGAATGGGACTCCTCTACTGTGGAGGAGGGGGCGGGAATAGGTGAAAGGGCACAAAGACCAAGACGATCTAACGCGAAAGCCTCCTATTTCCTCACTCACAGTGACTGGTTGAGTCTGGTTGTATAAACTTTGGTTTAATCGACCCTATGAAAAAATTATTATTATTATTATTATTATTAATAGACTAGGTATGCAATTGTAAACATACAAGTTAATATGTTTAACAAACAGAATTAAAAAATTAACTTTTGCGGTTCAGTTCCATTGTTAACTCATTTAGTGTAGAACACGTACAAATATTATAACTGCGTCTACAAGAATCCGCGTATGCATCAAGACACAATATTAACAATAGTGTTTAGTAATAGAGTCTGCTTATCTCCAATAGTGGCCTACTGGATCTAGTGGGAAACCCCATAGCTTCTTGAAAGTCAGAAAGTTTTTCCTTTAAGCTCCTAACTTTACGCTTTTGTTTGCTTCGGAATTTCTGACTGTAAGCTGCTCGTGACAAGAGACGTTTTATCTTACATTTAAGGTTTCTTCCTTGTCACATTATTTGTCGAGTAAACCCCATCCTGAATGAGGATAGTAACTTTTGTGACTGTTCCTTAAGTGTACACAATCACCCTAGCATTCCCTTGATTTCTTGCAAAATCAAATTCAGTTCGTTCTGTTAGTTGTTTACGCCAAAATATATTCAAATAATTGTCTGAATTATGTTTAGGACTACGAACTGTGTGCATTTCTAACATCGTTGGTCGGGTGCAATTATGCTGTGGAAACAGTCGTGTGTGGCATCATCTAACACAGTTTTAGGTTTAAAACATTGGTTTGTTGGTGACTTTGTTGGAGGCTATGGCAGAAAAAAAGCTGCTTTTTTTTCAGTTTTATAGCTATTAACTATGAAAAATATAAATGTATTAGTTTTTAATGGTTTTGCATGGAGTTTAATTCAAAGACACAGCTTTCTCTTCATCTTTTGGAGGTAAAGCAAGAAACTGGATGCAGTTTCAACTCTTTGCGGGCATTTTTTTCATACGGTGTTTTTAGATTAAGCCGGGGAGCAAAATAAGAAGTAATTACATCAATATTTATTCTTTTCGACTATATTTAGCTACAAGGTGTATTATTCTTTAACCTAACTTATTATTATTCAATCTTAACTCTAAATTGTACGTTATATTACATAGCGGTAGTTTTGCAACACTTTTAGTCTAGGCGGCTATAGCGTAAATTACATCTTTACATGTTTCAATTTATTTATTAACTTCTTTTCGTGCAGTTGTCCAATTTGCCGCAAATAGAATGAGGCGAATTTATCCTTTTCGAATCGTTTTAAATCAAACGTCAGAAGTAAAAGACTTGACAGGAAAGATAAAGGTGGTTGAGTTGGAACGCTTTAAGAGTATTTTACTTACCCAAAACTACAGCGGCAGATATCTTAGCTTAAGGCTCAATTTTTTTTGTCTTCGACATATATTTAAGGAAATGGTGCACGTAATGGTGTGAAATTGTCGTGCTCTGATGCTATTTGCAAGAATTGTGAATCAAAAGACTACAAATCTATAGAGTTCCTAAACTACAAAACTTAAGGTAGTTTTTTGTAACTGTTTTATGTTTTTATTTTAAATTATTGCTTTTCCAAATTTGAAGCAGTGAAAAAAATGAAAGCAATCATCGTTTTTTAATTTGGAAAAACATTTTTGTTAGATATTTTAGAATCTGAAATGTTACTCAACACGGTAAAATCTCTCCGACTTGCAAGTTTTCCCAAATTGGGAAACTGCCAGGTTGAGCAGCCATAGCGATTATTTTGAATTACCATTCAAAATTTGGGATAAAATTTTCTCGATCACACATTTAAGTCGTCTACAGCTTGGTCCTTTTTGACCATGTGTGGTTTGGATGTTTCAGTCATTTCCACAAACTTCAGCATTCTTGCGGCCAACGTAACTTGGATTCAAGAGTGCAAAAGGTTGCAGGGATAATGCGCAATTAAAATCATCATCTAACTTTAGCACAAATTCAAAAACGTGACTAGAAAAAATGGTTTTGGAATTAACTAAATTGATTCATTTTGTTTGTGCGTTTAATTATCTAAAATTATATTTTTACAACTTTACCAGTTTTTGAGTGAGTTTTAGTTTGCAGGCCTTTTAACCTCTTCCCTTCCCGCTTTGTCGACGTGATTATTGTAGGCTTCTGTAGATTTGGAGTTTTGCATCAACACATAACGTTTTGCTAGATTAGTATTAGAATTTTTTAAGACGTGATTTTGTGCAGCTCTAAATTGACCACTAAAGCGTAATGGAATTCTAGGATAGTTTTGTTTGTCCACTCAATCAATTTTTTATTCTCCAATAAATTTTTTAATGTTTTTAACGTCTTTATTATGGGGTTTGCGTTTCCGGAATATGATCACTTTTGTTTTCTTTAAGTTAACTTTTGCTTTGTTTTCATCAACAAAGGCTTTTACTCTGTTAATTTGCTTTCGTAACTCTTCTAGAGTTGGTACACTTGGTACAATGTCGTCCGCGTACAACAGAATAAGTATAGCTACTGTTGCTATGCAAATTCCTATTACTCGATTAAGCTTGTCTAGATGAAGCTTAAATAATTTAAGCGATAGGGTTTCCCCTTAAAGAACTTTAAATAACTTCTGTATCCAGTCAGTTTGGTTAAATTCGGTTCTTGCTCTCATTTTGACGTCTTTATAATTGTCTATAATAACTGAAAAATCAAAACATGCGCCTTTTTCTTCACATTTCTGCGCAGCTTTTTATCTGAAGTGCTTTAAAAAAGCTTGAATGAGGTCTATTAAAAGTGTTAAAGGTAGCAGTAGTTATTTTTTTAGTAATTTTTGCACAATTTAGGTTAGTCGAAAGATTTTGTCTTGACATTCATTATTTTTTTGGTATGCTGCTTGTTTTTCAAAAAGCATATTTTTTAGTTTGCACCAACGTTGCAGTGTTTTAGCTAGTTTAATAGTAAAAAAGTTT